>OVAQ01000018.1:0-82819 GCA_900406345.1 Erysimum cheiri
AGGATCTCCAGCCATATACTTTCCGACTTCATTAGAATATTGTGGAAGAACGCTAGAATATTCTAATGAAGTCGGAAAGTATATGGCTGGAGATCCTTCTTCATTGTCTGGTGACAAGGGACGCACTCGGCAGAAAACGCGTATGTTTCCTTTTAGTTACTGAATTAAAAGGAACTTATAAAACAGAAAATTATTCGCCCTTGGAAAGAGAGAAAAAAAAATGTTTACTTACAACAATTATGTTATGAAGACGCTTCCGTTCTGATTCTGACTCTTGAAGTGCGTCCTTTAGCTTCTCAAGTTCGGCACGTTTCTTCTTAATTTATTCATCTAGACGCAGACTAGTATGATAGTCGGATTCTGCTGCAGCGACTATTGGTCCTACTGCCTTCCAGAGAAGATCCATTTCCTCCTTAGAGAAACCATCCATGGCTGCAAATTAAGAACATTCAATGCACAATCAAATAACTAAACACCAAACAAACATTTAATAAAAAGCATCAAAAACAATAATCAAAATGGGCAAAAGAGATAAAGAATTCTCCAACATGTTGATGGTGCTCTCAACTTAATTGATCTTGCTGGATGCGCGAGGGTAAAAAAGTCTGGGGTAGCTGGAGACCGATTAAAGGAGACACAGGTTTTTTTTTCTTGTGTTTCAAAACATTCTTTCAAAACTATTGGTTTATGTTAGCCTTACTGATTTAATGTTCTGCATTATCACATGCTATAAACACGAGTTTATTTTATCTTTCTCAAGTAATTACTGCATTGATTAAGAAACAACCTGTTGTTCCTTACACCGGTTCGAAGCTAACAGAGTCTCTCAAAGTTTGTTAGTTGTTGATAAATGGTTTGTCAAAATCCAGTTAGAATATTAACTAACAAGATTATTTTGGTTTTTATGATTGCTTAGCAGCAGCGGATGCAAAGATGTTGATGTTCGTAAACGTCTCGCCTGACTCATCTTCTGCTGCAGAGACTTCGAAATCCCTAGAATTCGCTGAAACAGTGAATGCCTGCAGAATTGGAAGGCATAAGAAGTAAATGTCGATCATGTAAGCGTACCTACCTGTTGGTGTAAGAGAAACATTTTTGGTTCTTTCTTTCTAATGCTTGCTCAATTTACAGGGGGACTCAGTAGACGTGGGAGACACAGAGTTACCTAGTAGTAGAGCTAGGATATGTCTATAGCTCTAGTTATATCTTTTAGTCTTGTCTTAGATAAATCTTTTTGTTCTGCAGCAGACACGACATAACAAGACCCGCAAGTGTTTTAAGCTCCAGATTACAGATTTGAATGTTGAGGGAATTTAGTAAATCTTGAAGATTCTCTTCAGTTTCTCAACGTGCTCCCGATTCTTCTCCGACAATTCATCCTGCAATTTTTTTCGGATTTTAATTTCTAACATTCTTATCGACTCAAAGAAAACGCAGATCGGGAAACAACTTATCCTCCACTTACCTTGTAGCTAGTTTCAAGTATGTCGACAGATCTCCTCGAAATGATGTGACTCACAAGCTGATCGACAGATCTAATCAAAACATTTTAATTTGGTGCCAATAATAGTTTATATGTTCACAATGTTTGCTTTCTAAACTTGCTTTATCTTAAATCTGATGATGGAGCTATAACGTGAGTTCGGTTATGTCGAACGGCCATGTAAGCAGCCAAGGGATATCTCAAAAAACTTGGGTTTCGATGTCCCAAAAAACTTGTATTTGATGTGTTATGGTTTATAGAATTGACAGCTTGTCTGATTCGTTTGTTTAGATGGAACTTGAAAAGGAAAGAGATGATGAAGCTTGTTAGGTTGAAGAAGAGTCTTCAAGTAAACATACTTGCCAAGAATGTGGTGCTGAGTTTAAGAAACCTGCTCATGTGAAGCAGCATATGCTCGAGGTAGATTTATGCATCCCCTTCAATTCCTGTTATGAGAGGTCGAATTGTTGTCATTCTGTATGTTGCAGCTACACTGCAAATCTAATACAGATGGATATACATAGAGATACTCGTGGGTTTTGCTTAGTTTTGAGTTCTGTTCTTATTGTCAACTAAATATTTATGGCTTTGCAGGAAATAAATGGACTTTTGTTTAATACAAAAGTCCTTAGTTATATAATTGCTGGATCCCAAAGAGAGAACAAGGAGTATTTTTCACCATTGAAACAAGGTAATTATTGAACCCAACCTTGTCTTGTTAGATATAGATTTGGTATTTAGTTGGAAGTTTTGTGTCTTGTTTTTGTGAGAAATACTTGCTTGTCATTGATTGCTTGATTAGCTATTTACTTAAATGCTCTATGTAGCTTTGGTGAATCAGTTTCTCTTTTATAACTTGATTAAATGGATTTGAGTTTTATTTGACCAAATAATCAAAACATTTTAATTTGGTGCCAATAATAGTTTATATGTTCACAATGTTTGCTTTCTAAACTTGCTATTAAACAAGGAGGATTTAATTAAATTATGCTTTTTTTTTTTTTGGGCTAAATTTTAATTAAATTATGCTTAAGTATGATTTAATTAAATGAATCAATAAGGAGTCTTGGTTTATGTGTGTGAAGAGATGAGACAAAGGGAAGCATAGGATACTTTTAGAAGTCACATGTGAAGACTTCTAACTAGAAAGGAAAGAGCCGTTTGTTGAAGAAAGTCAAGATGGGCTATATTGAGTAATCCTTGATAAGCTCTCTCTCGAGTCACTCTCGTATGACCGTTGGTCGCTCTCTCTTTGTATCAACTTAACCTAGTCTCTCAATCTCTATATATATGTGTAACCGAGTTCATCTATTAATATTAAGAAACCAAGTTCTTTTGGGAAAAACACTCTCTCTTACTCTCTTACAATGATTCTCTTTTAATCTCTTCTAAACTCATTCCGCATCTAAACTTCTCTAGAACTCTTTAATCTCTATCAAAATCTTACACTTGCTTTATCTTAAATCTGATGATGGAGCTATAATAGAATCTTCAAGATTTACTAAATTCCCTCAACATTCAAATCTGTAATCTGGAGCTTAAAACACTCCCGGGTCTTGTTATGTCGTGTCTGCTGCAGAACAAAAAGATTTATCTTAGGCTGAAATTTGTAACCCTGCTAAGCCCTTAATTTCCCATCTTCCCTTGTGAAACCTCCTGCGGAGATGAAAGTCCCCTTAAAGGCTCTCCTCATTGGCATTAGTGTGTGTGGACAAGCTGATATTTCCCCCATTGTTTTCATTCTTGCTTCAATCATGTAAAGCCCCAATGCACCTGGCAACCGAACTCGTGCGCGATATTCTGCAAGTGCCCACAGCGGATGAATGTTTCTATATGCAGCGTAGTGTAACGTGCAGTTCTTCATAAACACTCTGGTTGCTTGCTGGAGAAGGAACCAAACAAACTACAGTAAGTTTTTACCATTTTTTTCAAATTCCATAAGCAAACAAACCGCAGAGTTTAGTGACCCACGCCGTCTAAGATCCGATGAAATGGTTAGAGATCATAACTATCAATATGAACACAAAGTATGATCTTGGACCATTTTGGTGTAGGAAATGTACCTCTTGAGGAAAATCTCCACTCTCCAGTTGTGAATTAATGATAAGTTTCGCAGCACGGTGAAGAGGAACAGGATCTCTCTCAGCCTGTTGTGTAAAACAATGGTCATATATAGAGCTGATTCATTAATTGTATTGAATATTGAATGTTTGAACCTGTCCAGCGTGAATAAGACCCATCAAAGCCCAAGCAGTTTGTACCACGTTTGATATCTCCCCTTCTTGTGCTATGTATCTCTCTGCATAGATCAAGAACATTATAGAAGTAACTGAATGAATCAAAGTTGATTTCATCAAATTGTGCAAGCGTATACCGTTTTGGAGCAAGAGAGGTAGCTTTCTCTCCAGCCTCCGTTGTCCTTCTGAGCTGCAAGAAGAAAATGAACGCCTTTGCGTATTGCCTCACAGTCATTGTAAGTCTTACCAGCAGCTGCTAAGCCTGCAAGAGCAAACCTTAATAAGGGCAGGCTTAAAAGTTTGGGCCTCATTTTCTCTCTCCCTCTCTCCCCTAACGTTTTCCACCAATCCCATTGTATAACGACCAAAAATATTGATTAGACAAGATGTGGCTTTTGGTCCAAATTGATTCAAAACTGCATGCCGTTTTTTTTCATTCTATAACGGGATGATGTTCTGATTTTGTGAAATGTATGTTGTAAAGAAGATCAGTGACTGATTTAACAACTAAAATTAAGTTGAATTCAACTTTTTTACTTTTGAAGTTGATTTACCTATTTTGATCAATAATCAACTTTAGATCTGTAGCCACCGTTCCTAACGAGATCGAGATGTGTGGACAAAAAGAATGTAACGATCACTGTCCTCGAGAATATCACGAAAGAATATTATTGGTAATCCATCCCATGAAAATTTGGTTGGATATATATTCAAAAAGATACAATAGTGAATTAGTACAAAATGTTAATAAGAGTACATAAACACACTGTATTACGAAAGGTTTTCTTTTTGGAAAGGTGGGATATATACATACACATTTTTTTAAATGGAAGTTTGGTAGAAAACTTTATGTTTGTAATAGATATATATTAATTTATTCTTCTCATTTTCTTTTTTCTTCTCTGTTTTTTCTTCCCTTTTTTGTTTTGTTTTATGTGGTTTTGTGTAGAGAGATATTAGCAAAGCAAAATGATTGTGTCGAGGGCTCGTGGAATAAAAACGTGGTTACAAAACTTTTTTTCAAATTGGACCAAGGCTTCGAAAATTTATAAGTTTACATGTAAAGTATGGTAAGAAACTCATGGAATAGTAATGGATTCAGTCTTGATTAAGGAATCATGTAAATCTATTAGAAAATATCCAATGAATAAGTGTGCGTGTGCGTTAAAAATCTCGATTTAGCAAAAAGGTTGCCCTTATAAACTTACATTATAATTTTAATAAAAATAAAGAAGGGCATGTATGATTTTACAACATGAAATATCAACAAACAAATCATTGAAACAATGAATGAAAACTATATGGACATATAGTTGGTTGAACCGACTAAAATCAATTGCGTCAGTTATGTCGGATCTTAAATTCGAGAATAGCACATATTTGGAATAATGAGTTAATATCGGTGAATATACTATATGTATAAATTTAATTTAAAACTAGTTATAGATCTTGGGAAATGCTCGAGCTAAAGAATCTAAAAAGAATAAACAAGAAATGACGAACATCCATTAGCTAAGTTTACGGGATAAAAAGACAAGAAAACAATGGATTGAGTACTCTCATTCAAACAGCTGGGTTCTTCGATTAGAACGAAGAGTATTTTTGTTTTGTCAACCAAAAAGCATTTATAGTAAGTATTAGTAAATGTTAAGGACAATCGCATTAATAAACAAAAACTCTTTCATATAAATCATAAATGGATTGGCCAATGGCTACATCGTTGATGACTGGAAGCTTGATTAAACAGCTGGACTTTTAGAACGAAGAGACTCTAATATTTCTTGGTACTATAATTTAGGGAAAAGGATCTAATATCAAGGTCACCTTTAAAATCATTTACGATTTACATAGATTGATAAATAAGTTTCAAACTCATGGAGTATTCTTTGTCAAAAACTTATATTTAATTTACTCTATTTTCATTATATTTAATTTACGATGATGAAGTTCTCTTCTTTTTTTTTCTTCTTTTTTTTGTTTGTAACAGACGATATAGTTCTTAGTTGGTATAATTTAATAAATGTTACACTAAGGAAATTTTTTTTAAAAATTATTAAAAAAATATCATTTAAAAATTCACTATAATCCAGAAAAAAACTAAAAGATAAACGCACCATCTAAAAAGAAGGTGACCCAAAAAAAACAATTGTAAGTAATAAAATATACTTGTATTGATGAGCATTTTTACACATGTGAGAACACATTTTTTTCCAACGTAAAGCCCATTTAATGTAATGTAACATCGCGGATGTTTTTTTTTTTTTTTTTTTTTANCAAATGTGTGTATTTATTTGACTCTTTTTTTTTTTGCATAAACCTTGTATTTTAATTTATCATGCAATCGATCCAAATACCGCGTTACGAGATCCTTGAAACCAGTCACATGTTTCTTTATTATCCTTATATCAATAATGGAATAATATTAGTTATATATCTATAGATTTGAAAAGTGAAATCTACTATTAGTATAACTAATTCTATAGATTAACGAAATTCTTTTGTAATGTAAGGATATAATCGTAAATGGACGATTCATATGAGATAGTATGATAGTAAGTACTTAAATCCCAAATAAGAACTTTATGGTTTTTGCCAATATGCAAATTGCTTCTTCATTAAATGACTAATAGACCCCCACGTAATTACACTATCCACAAATTCAACTTCAAATTTAATCAAAATTCCAAAACTACCCTTCACTCCTCTATCGTAGTCAGCTCGGCCGCATAACATTTCCTCCTCCGGCTACTACTGACACTACCGCCACCGTCAGCGTTCCTACTTTTTCTCCTCCCGGCGCCGGAACCCACTGTATCATCACCGGAGCCAACTCTCAGACGAAACTTATCAGAAACAATAGGATCGACGCATTTCCGGCGACAACCTCCTCGCATGAGCGCAGAGCTAGCTTTAACGGCCAATGCAGCCATCTCCTCCGCTTTAAGTGGCTGACGAAGCCAACAAAGAGGAAGAGCGAAGTATATCTGACCAAGCTGAAGCTCCTCGTCGGCGCTAATGGCTGAAACGGCGTCGTCGAAGTCCATATCGTCGGAGTTACAGATAAAACACATGGGATACTTGAGTAAAACGTATCCGACTTTTACGGGATTCGTAAACTCCATCATCCTCCCATCTTGTAAGATCAGCTTCGCCGTTGCGACTTGAGTCGACTCGCTCGAGCTGCATATACCCATTTTGTATTTCTATATATTCAGTGTTAATGATTCTTGGTAACTCGCTCTGAGGTGACTCAGTTTTTCCGGTGAAATGAATAATTATGGGAAGAGAAAGGGAAGGAGATTTGTGTATAAATAGAAGAGAGAATTTTGCGAAAATTAAAATGGATGCCACGTAGGATTTTGTCGTTTTATGGACCAACAGGAGTGATGACAGGCTGTATAAGTGGTGGGGAGGAAGACAGCTTTTGTGTTGCCTACATCTTTTAACCCTTTATTATTAGCTATAATTACCATGTCAGGGACTGAGTTTATTATTGTGAGACTTTGTTGGTATCATTTCTCTCTTTTTTTCGTTTACGTTTTGAAGTATCAAGAGGTCGTAATTTGCATGATCAGAATACAAAACTTACAAACTTCAAGGAAATAAGACAAAACCCATAGTATATTAAAAGATACGAAGCTCACCCACTCTACAAGCGTGGAATAGCTTGTTTTATGAGTTTATTATGAACACATATTGTGAAAAAGATAAATAAATTATCAACTGACTAAATTGCTCGTGGGGTTGGCGCGGTGGGTTTACGAATTTCAGTTGAAAGATCTAAATTTGAATTCCCCACATAAAATAACTATTGCTGCCCTTTATGACTAGGTTACAAATTTAAATGCAATACTCGTTCCCATTTTTGTATACGAAAATTTATGAACTTTCTTGTCACTTTCAAATCTATGATCTTGATTGGCCAAGAAGCTGTCGGAATCCTTTAATGTACTTTTAATTCATTGGTTATTTATTCTATATAGATTACCTATAATGTGTGTGTGTGTATAGTGTATACATTTATTTTATTTTTTTCTATGTATTTACATTTCTAATTTCTTTTATCTGCATTAACTACTACTTCGCTTTTAACGCTGTATTTATGATTTTATAAGTATTTATAGTATTTGGTTTGGTAGGTAATCTATTTTTCAAGTATTGAATGAATCGACCTGACGAAGTAGTAAAAAGAAAAATACTCCTACGAAGTAGTTGATGAAGTTTAATCGATCTAGAAAACAAGGACGTTAATTGGGGTTTTCAGTGTGTCTAGAGATTGTATATTACTAGTAATTATTGAGTATACATTTTCAATTCCTAACTAAAAGATCAAATTTTCCATTTAAAACATCGATAAAAAGGTTTTAACGAAAAAAAAAAAAAAAAACAAACAAACATCGGTAAAAAGGTTCCATGAAAAAAGTTAAAATTAAAATAAAAAATTGTAAAAGATGTAATTTTCAAGTAGATTATTAACGGCTCATATTTGTTATAGTAGTATTTTTAATGAATATCGATGGTCTATTCCAATAGTTTAATAGTATAATTGTTTCAACTATTTGTTTGGTTAGTAGACAAGACAAGCAAAAGGTTTGTTAATTATTAATCACAATAATTAAAATCTACCAATCGGACTCATAGAAAGAAGCCAGAGTTTGATTACGTTCATGTCAACACTGAGCATCCTACAGTGAATTTGTTTGGTGATAAAGAATATAATTAAGTGATCAGGACTTAAAAAGCTAAATAGAGTAAGCATATTTGTTGGCGACCATCGTTTTACTTCTTTAATTTGCATGCAATTAGATTTGTTGCGGTTTTGCTTTACCAAGTTGCGTAAGGACTATACTATCTTATCTTTCTAATTTCGTGTGTGGAGGCATTTACCCAATCTAAAAGGAACGTGAGAAAGAAAGGAAAGGAACGAATGGCATATCTTAGTAATTAAGATAGCGAGAATAATGTGTTGATAAATGTCAGTGATCGGTTTAAATCTGACTAAAATATCTGTGAGCTGAGAAACAAAATTCACCTTTTCTTTGTCATCTAATTAATTTTCAGTTTCTCTAATATCTGTTGGAATCCACAATGAAGTAAACTCGTAAAATAATGATTGGATTTTATCCCTACACAAAATACTTACGAATTTTTAAGCATTTTAAGCTGAAGAATTAATCGTTCGATCACGATTACTAACACTACGCAATCTTGATCTACTGAGCTTAAAAATTTCATGTCCTTTTAGGTAGCCAATTCCTAGTTCAGGCTAAACTAGATCCTACTTTGTTTAAGTAGTAACATTTCACTGGTGATATAATTATATAAATTTAATTTATAGAATAACTATATAATATGTATAAATGTGTTTTGCCCAAAAAAAAAAAAAAATGTATAAATGTGTAACGGTAGACGTGGCCTTAGCGCTGAGAGTCCACGGAAACAGAACGAGAGCGTAGGAATAGCAAGAGAATGAAATGGCAGGGATACAACGTGGCTTAAAGCTATGCTGGCACGTGTCGTGATTTCGAGCCATGAGATGCCACGTACCGGTAGATAGGTCCTACAAAAATCCGACAAATTTCATTGTGATGGCGTAAACTCGTTAATTCCCCTTCTTGCCCGGTGACATCTCGTTATTGTTCTTGCTTCTTCGGATATAGTTTTATATAACAACTTTAAAAAATAAGATAAATCGTTATCTGTGGTTCAGCAATGTGTAATAGTCTAATTTTGGAATGGGAATGATGGGTCAATATGTGGTTAATTGTCAACTATCACAACGATGCCAACCAGAATGAAGTGGTGTTTAGCTAATAGTATTAATATTATTGTCATCATCCCTTGGTCAAACGACCGCTATAAGTTTAGTAATAATAACTGCAAATTGATTATGGACCAATAATCGGTCGTTACACGCTGCATTAATCATCTAATTAACTCTCTCAATTAGTATAAACTATAGAACATTATGTTCAATATGTGTTATTGGACAAGTTGAAGGTGTTTTGTCATCGTAATTTATTTACTTTATAATAAAATATCCACACTATTAAATCATTCTACTATCCTATCGTTTCAATATATATTGACATTACCCTTTCTAATGGTAGTTTTCTATTTTATTTAGTTATATCTTTTATTCCAAATAGTAAATGGTGAATAATATATGAGATACAAGGACATAATTTTTGTTTAAACGACAGAAGGACATGAATAATTAATAGATGAGTTTTGATAGAGTGTTCCTTTTTATTTATAATCTATTACAATTAGGGATTTGTTTAAGCTGCCCTGTCGAAGTAATGCTTGTTAGTTGTAACACACACATAATCTGTGTTTTAATTTCGTTGTACAAAATAATGTCTCTTTTCTGTTATAGATACTTGTGTCGTAATAACGTGTGATTGTTTTATTTTATTAGTGTTTTCGGTTTGTCAACTTTTTAAAACTAATTTGAGTTTGTGAAAATAACTATTATTATTATTAGATAAGTTTACATGTCGTAGAAGAAAGAGAACGTCACATGCTTCATGCTTCTATATGAAGCTTCATGGATGCTCCCGCTCTCGCGGTCTCACCCCACAAATGAGAGATTTTAACAAATTAACAGTATAATTACCTCTTTGACTCACCGAAAAATTAAAGAATGCTTTATTCGACTTCCAAAAACTTTACCTTAAAATATTGCCTTTCATCAGTAAATTAAACCGACCAATGGTTGAAAGAAAAAACGATCATAATACACGTATCTCAATAAAGAAGCAATATTCTGTTTGGATACCTATAGATGTTACCAATAGGTTGTCGACAAAAAGAAAGAAAAAAAAAGAAAAGAAGAAAAGAAGAAAGATGTTACCAATCGTTTTTTTTTGCTTTTTCTTTAACCAATCAGTTTTGAATTGAGATGGTATTTGCCTCCATATTAACACTTACATTTTAATCAAAAAGAGTTTTAGCTTAGTTTACAAAGTCACGTGCAGATATGTTATGAATTCGTAGCTATGTTACAAAATTGTTTATTAGTCAATTTATTTCGGGTTTCGTTAGTAATGATTGTGTTTTTCAGTGTGTTGAGGAGGTGAAAGCTCCCGTTTAACATGTGCATATATATCTACTCGTTTGGATGTATCTGTGAAGATTATATTTTTTTTCTCCAATTTGTATTCGCATATCATAGTAATTAATCTTAAGAAATTGGTAAAAAATAAGTAACACTGATGGCGCGTCCATGCATGTTTTTATATGTTCACTTGTATAACATATATTATATACATTCTAAACATACATATATATACATTATTAACGCATCATTATATGGCTTTCTTTATCTAACGTAACTATATTAAAGTTTAATTTGATTGGAAGGACTTTAGTGTTTGATGAAAATATCCATATGCTGAAATTTAAATTATTTTAGCTAAAAGATATGGCTCATACGATATGGAATATATTGATATTCATGGTTTATAGTGTTATTTATATGCTTGTTTTTATATGATAGTGGGGCTCCTTCTTTTTGTCCAATAATTTCTTGTTTTGTTCTTTAGATTCATTGAAAAAAGCTCACACTTGTCATTACCATGAAACTTCCCATCTCTGAACTTTCATAGAAATTTAAAATCAAAAGTTTCATCATCATGCAAGGTTGTCTTGGGTCCCTTTATCTTTAATTATTCTTTGATCGCTTAAGAAATCTTCCTAATTATGCTTCATAAAAGTATCAACTATTATTATGTTGGTCTTGATTTTGTGGAACAGTCTATATATCCACATACTTCACAGTCCTTATATATAAAAGTTCAATGATATACACAAATATTTGTTTAAAAGGTTTCTATATATAGTTTGGTTCGTACACAAAATTTCTCAACTCTAGGTCTAAATGGTTGTGAAATTTTG
Source organism: Erysimum cheiri (assembly GCA_900406345.1). Lineage (NCBI taxonomy): Eukaryota > Viridiplantae > Streptophyta > Magnoliopsida > Brassicales > Brassicaceae > Erysimum > Erysimum cheiri. The sequence goes on from OVAQ01000018.1 coordinate 11,620, forward strand.
TTTATGTGTACTTTGGCCATTTGGGTTTTGTTTATAACAATATCTAAGAAAAATCTATAGAAACTTACGTACGGAACACATGAATGTGTATGTGCATGCACTTGAACAAGCCGGTGCCTTTAATAAATAACGACGAACATTTTATAAATCCATAAGTCGATTCTCATTTATAAGCAATATAATGAAATAATAATCTATTATTAATATACTAATTAATTTGATTCATCTGTATGTATGCTAATACAGATAAGTAGATGTATGCTAATACAGATAAGTACTTATCTAAATTCAGACATTTGCAAATCAAATGAGATTGGACACTTAGGATATAGTTTAGATCTTCATGTCTCCCATACTTATCTAAATTTTGGCGTAGAAACATAGTTTTTAATCTGAAGATTTTGTATAGACCCATGTAATGCTGCAACAAGCCTTACCAACTACAAAGATGTACTTTATTAAAGGTCAAAGTTGTTACAGTTAAAAGATTACAAAGGTTTCCTATAAAAACTGTTTCTAAGGGCATTGGTAAAAGACTAAAAGGAGAATACTTAAATGTGTTCTTAAGGGTTTTAAAATAATAAAAATATTAAATAATGGGTACAACTGTTCTTAAAATTATTAAAACAGTTACAGTTTGCATAATAAGTTACAACTGTTCTACCAGTGTTCACCTTATTTCCTATTTCTTTATCCTAAGAACACACAATGTGTTTCACCGTTATCCATGGCCTAATGGGACATCCGATATGACATTTGCTATTCAAATTTACCATAATTTAGCTACCCATAATTTATGCACCGAGAAACAAATTCGAATGGAAACAGATCTATAACAAATACAAAATGGAGAATATAACTATAAACTGATGAAAAGAAATCTAATTAGCGAGAGAGTAGAGAAGGAAGAAGACGAAAGTTAAAGAAAGTGGAAGCAAAGGAAAGAAACGAAGACAAAAACGCCATTGTTGCCGATAACTTATACCGATCACATTGCTTCTCTCCTGCGACGATCAAAAGTACGGCCACGCTCGTCGTCGAGCATGCACCTCCCAGGGACAAAAACGACAAAACCTGAACAAATCCAAATATTTAAAGGAAATTATAATTAGCAAATGAACCATTAATTTTTTTTTTGCTAACTAATAACAACTTTTTCTGTTTATTATTTATTACTATATAACTAATAAAAAAAAAATAGAATTGGAGTCCTTTAAAGAGCAATAAAAAATTCACATATTTTACCACCAAACAACAAAGATGTACAAGTTGATTAAAACAATACAAGTGATCCATATTCCTCTGCTTATTCCTAACTTTCAGATGATGATTCTGTTCTACTGGAGATTTTATGACAGAGTTGGATGGGTCATTACTCTACTTTTTATATGAGTCGTTTCACAAGAGTCAGTTCAATATAAATCATGATCATATTAGATTCGACACGATGTAGTGTTTTTGCGGTTTAAATTGTATCTGAATTATAGTGACCGGTCCAAAACATGGTTCCGATCAGCTGCAAAGTTTTGGCCTACTACAACTTCTATAACATATATATTATCATAACTTTATTTGCTTGAGATTCATTCGACCACACACTCAATTACCAAAAATAAAATTAAAAAGTGGAGTCTTAGATATACAAGTAACAATAGGAACGAACAACTTTTGCATAATATTGTTACAGATTAGTTGACCCGAAGTTGAGAACACCGGGACCATTCATTAGAGTGGATACCATTATTAGATAACTAAGTTAGTGTATAGCCTAAAAGCTTTATTCTTTAATGGCTAATGTGATTTGGATATCTATCCATCTTTCTCCTATGATATGGTCCACTACAGATATTATAGTGGGATATAAAGTTGTGGAATATATTGCAATTTGAATGGTTCTTGGATTGTATTTGATAGGAACCAATCAAATATCTAATCTATATCGCCACTGTCTGTGCCTATTACTAGCCACAATTAATTCATTCGGTAACACCTTTTCTAAATAACTGGTTCAATTGGAAACACGCTTCCTAATTAAATGAACCATTTGTGTTAATATCCTTTTGCTTGTGTCTTAATTAAATTTGTAATTTCTTAACAAATTGTAATAGTATTCTTGTCTTGTAATTGCTTTTGCCAAATTGTGTTCAAAATTTCGAACTTTATTTTGTGGTAGAACTTGCAACTTGCAAGCAACGCGTTTTGAGTTTTGACACGAACACTAAATAAAGTAAAAGAATATAGCTTTGAAGGTTTTAATAGATAACTTACAAAATCTCCAGCGACTATGACAGATATAACAGTTGCTTGCATAGGAAGGCTTTGAACAATGATGGAGTAAGCTTCCATTAGGGCTAACGTCACGCTCCATGGTGTCACTAAACCCATGACTGTAATTAAATAACTGTTCCACAACATTCATGAGTCTCTGGTTTCGAAACTTGTTTTCTAATTTTAAGTGAAAGATTCGATTTATTACCAGAAGACTGTGTAAGCGTAGAAATCTTTGTCATCGTTGAAGCACATGAAAAGAAGCGAAGCAGAGGAAAACAGAGTTTGTCCGATACGAAGAACAAAGCTTGAGCCGGTTCCAAACGACGCCGTTTTAACCATCTCCATGAACGGAGCCCTTGTTATCGTCTCTCTTTCTCGTCATTTTCACCTACTTCGATCTTCCATTTCAGATTTGTCCACAAGATTTGAACTTTGAGTAGGAGAGGTTAGACAGGATTAAGAAACAGAGCAAAAGGTTCTCTGTTTTTGAGACAGGGGAGGTAGATGTGACAACAATGGGGTCATAAGGGTAATGGTTTGCTTAATTATGAATCTGTTTTTTCTTCTTAACCATAAATCATCTTTGCTGTTACAAGCAATTATCCAGATCTACAAATATGATATCTTAATCCACAATAATTTTAGTCTTTTTTTCATCGCAATAATGAGCTTCTGATTAAAGCCAAAAGTGAAACAGCTAAACTAAAAAAAGGTCACCAAATGGAGTTCCACATGTACTATGAACTGGAATCAATGTACTTTAATCATAACATTTACAGACAAAGAAAACAAACAGATTCTCTAGATCATCTATGTTTTATTCCTCAAGTTGAGCATACCAGATTCCTTGGATCTTCACATCCTTAGGAGTCTTAGCACCCAAATCAGTATCCGAAGGCTGAATACTCTCGAAAATACCGATCACTTCACCTCTCTCGGGATTACTCTTTGTTACACTAAATGTGATCTTACCAATTGAGGCAGTTGTGTTCTTGTTGTTCTCCTTAGCTAGCTCTTCATCGTCTCCTCTAGCTGGTAATGCAACCGCAATATCATATCCCGTAGAGCCACCACGGCCTTTTGGGTCCAAGAAAGACGACCCTCTATAAGATGGCACCAAGAAATCTCCTCCAAAGCTCTCTGGTTTACCCGATGCCACGAGCTGCTTGATCGTGAACAAGAACGGTACACGCTCCCCACCGGGCAGTTGTACAGTCACTGCAGCGTAATCAATACCGTCTTTCTCTATAAACTTCACCTTTCCATCAGAAGCTACCTATTGAATCAATACCAAAGTCAAGATTTTGTGTGGATTGGCCGAATGTATGGAGGGTTTTAGCAGGAAGATTTACTTCGAAAGGGCCTTCGATTTCGTCGAGTGTGTAGGTAAGACGGGTCATGAGCTTGGTGCTTTGGAAATCGGGTGTGGATTTCTTGCTAACTTCTTCTGCTTTGACGGTGAATGAAGTTGGCTCTAAGCAGAATTTCTTGGCGTAGTATTTGCCTGGCTTTATGGCAAATGAGTCCAAGCCACCTTCAATGGTTGGACATTGATTTGCAGTTCCTGTTCCCTTCACTTCCATGTAAGTCTTGCTCTGTATCTCGTCGAAAGTTAGCCTCTTTGGCACTCCTTCTGCATTTGCCCCCTTTTATACAACAAAAGAATGTTACATGAATCATCACAATTCCAATATCTTTCTTCATCTATGAATTGATCAGGTTCTTAAACCGTACTTTACAAATCAAGATCATAGGATGAACACTAAAAAATAAACCTTAATTTTCCATTCAATTTTCATGTTCCTCAATTTCTCTGCAAATTGCTCATTTCTTAAACCCTAGTTTAGCGATCATAGGAGGAACTAGACTGCATGTAAAAGGTTTGAGTCTTTGTCATTAAAGATTGCAACTTGTCAAAAAGCTCGAAACCGTACCGAAACGATAAGAGCGGAGGTGGCGAGTACAAAACCAGCGATCTTAGTAGCATCAACGCTTTTCATAGTTAAGTTCTTGAGATCATCGTGGAGGGAGCAGGAGACACGGCTCGCCACCGGCTCGAAGCCGAAGCATTTATAGACGCTCTGAGAAAAAGGCTGAAGCTTTGCTGCGATGCGAGGCCGCGGAGCCACCTTAGTGGGTTGCATGGAGGTAACAGCGGCTTGTAAGAAAGTGGCCATAGTCCGCCACAAAGAGTTTCTCCTCTGATCAGACAAAAAGCTATCTGTTGTGTTAGATTTCAAGTGTAAAGGGGATTATCAATTTATCAGGTTCTCTTTTATGCCACGTGGCTGCTGATTGTTCGTCATCAAAGATTCCGCATCTTGATTGATTCTCTCTACAAAGAGTGTGCGCTGTTAAAACGTCATGCATTACACTTTTGGATACGAACAACGGCACGTAGTTCATGCTTTATTGTTTGGTTGGTGTCAATGGAATGAAAGATATTTGAATTGGTCTTGGGAAAACAAATCAATTAAACTAAATCAAGCATAATTTTATCCAAAAATGTAAAAATTGAAAGTATAAATGATTTTTCGATATCAAAAAACTTCTATAAAATCAAATTTCATAAAACAACTAATCATGACTCATGATCAATCAAATAGTAGTCTAGAATATTGAAGATTTCATTCAACACACCAACCAATATACTCATATATATCTTACAAGTAACACATTTACAAGAAAAAATCTTACAAGTCAGCACAATTGAAATTTCTTTTATTTATTTTTTGGTCAAACTGAAATTTGTTTTATATATTCAAGACTTTCTCAAACACAAATGCTGCTTATAAAGATATAAACAATATTTCACACTTTGAAAGTGAAACCAAGACACAAAACGTTGAATGTGTCTACAAACCGATTGGTCGGATTGACTTAGAAGATATGGAAAAAGATGGTCCAAACCGGGTAAACAAGGAGGGCAACGATCCCAAGGGTGTTGGAGATTCCATTCTTCTGAGTAAAAGAGTTTTTGATTCCACCAGAAGCTTTTATGTGTTCATGGAAAAGGTAACATGCTATCACAAGACAGATTACTGCTCCGACCCAGCTTTCTCTTAGTGTTCCAGCGATAAGGCTCGGTGCAACCACCAAAAGAAGAATCATTGCTGCCGGAATCTCTAGCCACTCTACATGTTTTAAACATTTATATGAAAAAAACAAAGTTTTTCAGATCAAAGTTTTGTCATTATTAGGTCGAAAACCAATGTCTAAAAGCCTGGATTTACCTGGAAAGTGTTTAGGGCAGAAAAGTCTTACTGTGACTGCGATGAGAGCAATCCATTTCCCAAAATCTCCGCTGTGAAAGTAAATCGAATATTGATTACATTTTCAAAACAACTCCATATATAACATCATTTTAAAGATCACGTGTTCTTGATTACCTAAAGAACTGGAAGATAACCGAAGGAAGTGTGAAAAAGATGTATGGCACTAAAAGGGTCGTCAACATTTTGGTTTTCCAGTTGGTCCGATCCAATATCAACAGATAACTGTCAAATTAAACAAACAATAAAAAATCATATCACAATGATCCAAACAAAAACCATGAGAGGTTAATGGTTTGTTTTTTTTTGCTCACATGGCGGAGATTGAAGCGGCCCATTGGAGGAAAGACGTGCCAAAGCCTAACCCGCCGAGCATCCCTGCGTCTTTCACGAGCTTCTTCGCGGCGGCGACGAACTCATTCAGATCGGAATTGATCAGGTTCGCCGTCGTCTCCTCCGAAGTCTTCATGGCCAAAAACTCAACTCTTCCCATTTTTCAGTGTTATTTTACTTTTAAATGTACGTAGTAAACTCCCTCACATAGCTGAGTATTTATAAGCAATCACAAAACATCTTCGCTGCGATCCTTTGAAAATTTCAGAGAGAATATTGAAAAGATAAAAGGTGATTTGTTTGTTTCTTAAAATAATAATTAATGATGCTAAATTTAGTCTAAGAGTCGTTAAGTACTTAAGTTAGTATTATCATCTGGTGACAACAGTTTTGAGTTTCGATAAGCTTTAGAGCTGCTCGCCACGTTGGCTTCGCTGGTGACACCAACAGGATTGACACGTGGCTTCATCAAAGGACTCGTTTTCATATACAACTCATCATATCTCCAAATACATAGCGAAATTTTCTACTAAACTTATTAAATTCACGATTTTAATCATACAAGTAATTCACATTTTCAAGATAGGATATCCTCTTATCCTTTAATTATTAGTATAAAATTAACTAATCCAGTGATATATACACCTCACCAGATGACTATCAGATATTGTTCTAATAAGATTTTGCTTTTATAACTAAACTGAAAAGCACATAAAAAAGTAAGACTGATTACCAAAGAATAACTAAAAAAACGATTAAAAAGCGGCAAGTACAGACCCGATTACAAAACAAGAACTAGAAAATCTAGTCTTGGAGGATTCATCAGGAGACCGAAATGTTTTTGCTCAGTTTTCTTCGTTAAAACTTCAGTAGTAATAGAAACTTCTATACCTTTTTTACCTTCAAGAAGAGTTGCCATCGGCTTTGTCTGAAAACTCAGGAGCTGGTTTCTTTGATGCACTTGATTCTATAGAGGTCTGAGTTAAAACTCGCTTCACTCCTCTTCCAACAACACCCAGGTGAGTAACACCTGACGTTGTTCCTCCTCCTCCTCCTGCTGCACCGGTATGAGCAGTTGAGACCGTAGGCGACTCTAAATCTTTCCCAAAATTGGCATTCACAGTCCCCATCCGAGAAGAGCTCATTTCAGCAGCAGCAGGAACAACCTTGTCACTAGCATTTGCCTTAGCTGATGCCATGCCCATTAGCTCAGCGAGAAGTTGCTTTGGGTTCTCTGCTTGTTGTTTCAAATCCTCAAGCTGCAAAAAACGAATGTTAGACATTACCATGTGTTTGGAGTCTTTCTTAATGAACTAATTGTTTAGTTTACTTGCCTTCTTTTCTAGATCTTCAGCGAGACCAGCTAAGACTCCTATCTCAGCTTCTTTGTCTGAAGCAGATTTATCAATGTAAGGAACATTGGATGATTGTTGAATGCCTTCATCTATTTCAGAGACGGTTGAGGAAGTTGCTGAACCAGATGCACCTTTGATCTCATTACTGAGCCTCTCCATCCGCGCTTTGCAGATTAACATAGCTTTTTGACAATACGGCAATGCTTCCTTAGGCTGACATCCAGTCTCTAGACAGATGCATATGCGGAAGTTTCTGAAACGTTTAAGTTAAGTTTATATAATTCAACAACACAATGCACATAAAAGAAAAATCAGATATAATTTATGAATTGAGAAGGATACAATTCGGCAATGTGTCGACTGTCAGGTTCAACCAGTCGCTCTAAGATGGACAATGCTTTCTTGTAGTCACTCAGGGAAGACTCAATGTCCTCTGCATAGTAAAAAATGCAACTCAAAATCAACCAATCATAACTGAGAAAAATTGAAATGAGAAAATAAGACAATGCGAAGGTGAAAGACGAAAGAAAGACCTCTTTCCAAGGAAATTTCAGCAAGCACACAGAGTATATCAACTTTTTCCATTGTATCAGTAGACTGTTTGTCAGTAATAGCCCTTGCGATGTCCAGCATTTTCCAGGCCATATCCAAATCAGACTCATCTTCATCACCATCAGCATCAGATACGTCATCATCCTGACAATCTTCACCATCCTCTCCTTCTTTACCACCAGAGCCTAAAATTTGGTAGAAAAGCAGACAGCAAGCCTCAGAAACTTACTGCCGTGGAATAAAACACCAGCAGTGGCATCTACATGCATAAGCTTAAAGGGGAATAAAGGTGCAATTTGTACTAACTAAAGAATCCAAATCCCAATAGGTTTTTCCTATGCTTTAAGTAGGACAATTCCCAAATTTCACTACCTTGTTGGCCACTTGAACTCCCTTGTCTCTCTGCAGGGTTACTTGAAACAACAGATGCAGTAAGAGAAGCATCTTTATTGCTGGACCCTTGCTGAGCTTCACCTTCTTTCTTGGGCACGATACCAAGTGGATCAGCTTCAGCCTGAGCCTTTTCAAAGAGAGCTGATCCATATCGATAGTATGCGTTTACACACTCAGCATCAAGTTCACCATAGTGTGCAACCCTAACCATACCACCAATTAAACGCAAGCAATGTTTCATTAGATCCTTTGCTAAATAGACCTTAAAATACACAAATGAATCTCACTAAAAACCCAGAACCATGACTGAATCTGAAACATTTGAAACCCTAAACTATTGATTGAGTTCACCGCACTGAGCTGAGGCAATTTTAGAAATAATGGGAAATGATACCTGATCTCGAGGGCACGGCTGAAGCAATCAACGGCCTCGGCGAAATCGTTCTCTTTCAAAAACACAGAGCCTTTCTCCGTCAATTCGTCAGCGAACTCAAGCGTCTTCTCACGCTCCTCATCACAAACATCCGTAGCAGCACTATCGGCGGCGTTGTTGTTATTAGCATCGTTGTTACAGGTCGATTCAGTGCCTCCCTGAACAGCCGATCCGACGGTGGCTTCGATTGAGGCTTGGTTAGGTTCTAGGGTTTGCATCGCAGGCTCGGCTAGGGTTTGTACTACCTCCGTGACCGTAGCTTCCGATACCGAAGCTGCTTCTTCAACCATGGCTCACGCTTCAGAGATTTGATTTGAAAATTGGAACAACAAAAACACCCAAATTTGTTGGGGAAAGGAAAGAGTTTTGCTTTAATTCTCCCGTAAACCCTTCTCTTTGCTTTTTGGCGGACTTAGCAGCAAAAAATAAAAGAATTTCGCCAGAGAAATTTTTTAATTAAAAAATTGACGGTAAAAACAATAAACCAATAAAATGCGTATGTTATCTTTATTACGCTAACATGCACCGCGCTGTTCCAGCTATTACGCAAAACAGAGTAATTGACAGAGAGAAGCCACCACCATGGAAGAGACTTTTGTTCCGTTTCAAGGTATCAAGAATGATCTTAAAGGAAGGCTACAAACAAGATTGGACCGGACGAATCAAAGCTGGAGCAATTGGAACGAATAACTGGTACTGAATCTTCTCCTCTGAAAAAAAAAGTTATCAGCTTTTGTGAATGTTATCAAAGATTGCAACTAAATCGGATTTTGTAATTTGTAGATGGGGGTTCTTACGGTTCTTCAGACACTGGCCTCTGCTTATACTCGGAGTTTCAGAGCCAACTGTAATTATGTACACTTTCATGTTTAACTTTGCAAAAGGGAGACCTGAATTGGGTCGCAATTTGTTCTTGACTTGGTCTGGATGGTAAAGTTTCTTCTTGTTTGATTGTTAATCTTGTAAAATATCAAAGAATAAGGCGTTGATCTTGTTGTGCAGGGTTTGTGTTTGGACTTCGTTGGCTATATCTGGAGCTTGTTCAGTTATCAACAGATTCACCAGAGTAGCTGGAGATTTATTTGGACTTCTTATAGCTATGCTCTTCATGCAAGAAGCCATCAAAGTAAGAAAATTTTCATTTTTGTCGATACCAAGATGAAATTGTTTTCTAAATGCCTCTAATGCTTTGATTATATTATCCAGGAACTGGTCGATCAGTGAAAGCAATGACCAGTTTTGGTTGGTTTCGATGGCTCAGATCATTACAAGTTGCTTGAAGATGAATTTGGGTTTTGTCGAGATAGCTTCCTCAACAAATTGCAGTCTCGGCCCAAGTTAAAGAAGAAGATATGGTCATTGGATACTAAGGAATGGGTGGGCAACAATCCATGAGCAAACGTCTCCCAGTTACACGAGAGCCAGGTTCAACTAAAATTTCTTTTTTTCTCTTTGATAAAGATTTTAATTTCTTTATTAATTACTGTTAATTTTTGGATTTATAAAAAATTAAAGGATTTATAGAAAATTAAAAGATTTTTCGTAAATAATATTTTTAGTACACTATTTTGATTAAATTTTTTTTTTATATATATATATATATATAATTTTTTTTTTCTTTAAACTAAGTGTTAAATTTTTGAATTTATAACTAACTTTTTAAAAATGTTTTTAATAAATTGTTTGGATTTAACTAAAGTTTTTAATAATATAAAATATGTTCTTTTTTAAAAAAAATTTTAAGTGCTAAATTTTAAAATCGTGAAAACAAACCGGGCTTGACATCCCGTTCTTAATTGGTCCGTTAGAGATGTTTATAAGTCCAATATGTTTTCGCGTAATGTAAATTTAACACTTAATTTTATTTGATTTTTACTTTTTTTATTTTCAAATATATAACTAAGTTTTATTTTTTATTATAAATAAATTTCACTGAATTTTTAATTCTTCAAATATATTTTCATCTCTATAAAATTGTAAAACAAATCGAATTTGAGATATTGTCTTTAAAATTTTTTAATCTGTTAAGAGACATTATAAATGTAGAAAACCATACTCCGGACGAAGAAAGATCAGAGATCAAATTTTGATTCATATTTTAAATCATTTATTTTTCCGCGCAGTAACTTCACTAATAAAATGTGTGGTTCTCATAGCTTAGCTAGACGAAGAAGCTACTGCTCCGACCATAACGATCTGATGAATATTTTTGTATTTCGACAAGTGTTAACCTGTAAATTGAACAGTTTTGTGATCTCTCTCTCGTGCGGCGATGGCTCGCTTAGTCTCTTCTTTAAACCTTCCATCTAGATCTAGTCATGGATTCAATCTCACTCCTCGAAATCATCAATCTTTATTCGTTACCCAAACCGGAGCTCCACGATTTCGTGCTGTTCGTTGCCAATCAAACCCTGAATCTTCCGAAACGCAGGTTTAACTTAAATTTTCGATTTTTCTTTTTTTTAAATGTGTCGACGGCGAATTAGCTAAAAGTCTAGTTTTTTGCTGATTCAGGAGAAATTGGTACTGGATAATGGTGAAACTTCAGCTGCATCGAAGGAAGTGAAATCATCTTCTTCGGGATTCCCTGAATCTCCCAATAAGGATATCAATAGAAGAGTCGCGGCTGTTACTGTAATCGCGGCTTTGTCGCTATTTGTATCCACAAGGCTCGATTTTGGGATCTCCTTGAAGGATTTAACCGCTTCTGCGTTGCCTTACGAGGAGGTTTTGTTTTGAGGATTCTTCATATTTGTTTTTGATCTAATTGAATGACTTTATAAGAATGGTTTTGTGAAATGGAATGTTAGGCTTTGTCAAATGAGAAGCCGACAGTGGTTGAGTTCTATGCAGATTGGTGTGAGGTTTGTAGAGAACTAGCCCCTGATGTTTACAAAATCGAGCAGCAATACAAGTAATGGTCTTTTATCTGTACCTGTTGATCACAATCTCCTTTAAAATTGAACTCTTTATATACAGATGAAAGAGCCTTCTAATTGCAGGGTGACCTATTATTCTTGTTTTAGTTTAATAGATTAGGGAACATGTTTGGGCATTAAGATGAGCAAGCTAGAGCTTTGAAGATTCTAGTTGCACAAGAAACCTAATCTTGTGTTGGTTTAATGGATTTGGGAACTTGTTTAGGATTGGATTGGCTATGTAGATAGATGCTAATAAACAAGCTAGAGCTTAGTTACAGAAGCAAACCATTAATCTCCTGTTAGTTTAATCATTAATGGAATACAGGGCTTTTTAGACTTGACATTTTTGTAGGTTAAAGTTGAAGTTTTTTGTGTTTTAATGTCGAGTTTACTTGCGGTGTTGTGATTCGCAGGGACAAAGTTAACTTTGTGATGCTAAATGTTGACAATACGAAATGGGAGCAAGAGCTGGATGAGTTTGGTGTTGAGGGTATTCCTCATTTTGCCTTCCTCGATAGAGAAGGGAACGAGGAAGGTAATGTGGTAGGGAGGCTCCCGAGACAGTATTTGGTTGAGAATGTGAATGCGCTCGCAGCCGGGAAACAATCAATTCCTCATGCCCGGGCCGTGGGACAGTACTCAAGCGCCGAGGCCCGTAAGGTGCATCAGGTTACTGATCCCTTAAGCCATGGATAGAGAGAGTGATAGAAGTTGTTTTTAACTCTCTACAGGAGCTTTATTCCTGGAGAAAATTGATATCTGCACAAAAGAAGTAGACAGGATTTGAAAATTGGAAAGTTGCAATGTTTCAAAAGATTCAATTTTGATGTTTGCAGTTGATAACGGTTTGTTCTGGTCTGACATTGCTTCAATTTCAACTCAACTCAATTGCTTCAATTTCTCTCAAGCCACTTACACGAAGAACATATGACCAAAAAATTCAAAACTAAACCAGAAAATATCGTTAGATAGATGATACAACAGATTCGTTTTAAAGACATAACTTAAAACTTCTAATCTGAATCCGAAGATTCCAAAAACTGAGGATTCAGCTCAGATACCATTTTGGACAGATGCTCCCTCATTTCCTGCAATTCTTCTCTACCAAATCCCCATGTCCTAACCACATCTGATCCCATGGCTCCCCATTGGATCCCAAGTTTCTCTAGATTCCCCATTCTACTCTCCAAAAATGGCAAAATCGCGCTCGATGATCTCCATCTTGCTGCTACTGGTATGGAGTGAACATCCAGTGAGCCTCTGCAGAGAGAATCTGAAACCGGACTGCTCAAGATCTCACCTTTCCTCCCAACAAGGTTTCCAAATATAGAAGGAAATGGTAAAGGTATGGGAAGAGGACAACGAGAAACAGATAGATTGCAAAACAATGGCTTCGTTTTGGTTATGGCATGTTCGTAACATGCATCAACCGCATTCTTCACTTCTGAAACCGATGCTTCTACTTCTCCTGATCTAAGGGCTCCAAGTACACACATTGACTCAACCGCTTGATTGTCTTCTACATCTTCAGTTACTTCCGGTGTTAGCGCCTGCAAATTCGTTAAAAGAGTATTCTCTAATTGCTTCCCTGCTAATGTAGGAGCTGGCATTGCAGAATCTAAAATCGCCACCATGTTTTGTCTACCACGACCAGTTAAAAGCTGTACAAGTGTATTAACATCCATAGAATTTGACACTTCACTTGAATTTGAGCTAGTGGGTTGCATTCGGAAAGGGATTGTGCTTGAATGCAGAGCAGCGGCATACACTGCACTGCTTCGATAAGGCTTCTCATCTCCAAGATTAAGAAATCTTGATGCTTTACCTTAAAAAATCAACACAAAAGATAAACAAAACAAATCAATTTATCAGTTGCATTGGGAGAATATCAAAAGATTTATGCTTCAATGACAGTTAGGATGTTGCGTACTTCCGGACAAGGATGGTAAACCGATTGGAGTGAAGAGTTTACAAAAGGATGAGAGTCGAGAAAACGATATCGCATCGTGAAGCTTTTTTGAAACTGTCTTATTCGAGCTTCTAGGATTCATCTGCGACATTGGACTCCTTACGGAATACAGCAATACAGGAACATTCGAATACTCATCCGCCATGTTCTCCAGGAAATCTGCGGCTACAGCAGAAAATCCTCCCGAATCATCCACAAGGAACTTAATACCCTGTAATTACCATTAATGTATACTAATTTAGCAAGTAAAAGAAGTTGGCAAAGAAAAGCAAACTAAAATAAAAGGGTCAAACTTAACCTGAATATGATCACACTCTTCCACGAAAAAACGGAGTCTGTCACATATTTCCTCTCCCCGTGAAGCCTCAGAGAAAACGTCTTTTCCAATTCCGTAGTTGTTAAAATCCTGAGAGTCCATCCATAATCCGTTCAACTCATATAGACTTTGAGGATGATAATGGGATTTGGAGAAGTCAGTCCAACATTCAACTCCCTCATCTAAGCATCCAACAATATCTTTGTCCTCAATCTCTTTCCCCTTTTCTTGTTCTTCCTCGTACAAACTTTGCAGAAACAAGTTCCTCTTTCGAGGTTCAGATCTCTGAGTATCAACATCTCCAAACCTACAAGACACAAAAATGGATATATTCAACTGATGCAAAATTACAGATTAGATCACATCACCTGATTTGAAGAATAAGCTATTACTCTCAAATCAACTTTATATGCACTAAGATTAAATTTTCCCTCAACACCATGTTCAGGAAATATCTACCAAAAAAACTTAGCAATTCTGACCAGGTTGTTGAAGAATCTGATCTTGATGAAGAACCTTCGTTGTAAAGAGTACCACGTGAGCTCATGGTGCCTAGTGACCCTGAAAGACGAAAAGGATTCACATGTAAACATATAACCACCATTTATATATCAAATTCCGTAATCTTGCTCGTTCTAAGTTCACTGGAGTTCAGTAAACGTAAAACTAAGAAAACCAATTTCTGTATCTCAAAAGTTAATTCAAGCTAGAACAGAAACTGGACGAATTCTAATCAAACACGTTAAATTCTCTGGCAGAGGAATCTTTCAATCGAAAGATAAAGCTAAGATTATTACCTTTTAAGTTGACTGAAACCAGACGAGGAGTGTATGTAGCAACCCCCTGTATAAAATAAATGTCACCACACAAATGTTGAGAATTGCAAAACAAAGTGAAGATTGATCAAAGTCAACGAAGTCTCAATCTCTCACCTGCTGCGTCTCACCGGAGCGGTAAAGAACGTCCATGTTAAGATTATGGTTTCGAAAGATTGGATCGCTTTCTGGGTCACTAGCCAATCCGAGCAATTCATCCTACAGTTCAAGCAAAAGTCCTCAATTTATTACAAGTAGAAAAGACAAAGACTTTTGTGATGAAAATCAGGGACAAACAAAGCCCAGAATCCATTTGAAAGGAATTGAAAATTGACCGAGCAGATAGAATCATTTGTGGGGTTTTTGCTTCTGACCTGAAAATTCCAAAAGTGGGAGCCGACGAAGTTTGCGAATTCACCAACTTGAATCGTAACGATTTCTCTCATCCTTCTTTAGTTGGAGACTTGAAAGAATCTAACAAAAGGTCGGTTCTTAGCTCACGGCGTAAGAGCTCCGGTGATTGCTGAAACCCTTCAATGTCGCCGAGCCTTAGATTCGAAAAGAACATGTGAATTTGGATGAAGGTCTCCATGTGGCCCGCTAGGCCCAGACCAGAAACCACTTTGACTCAAGTCGAAAAAAATTGGGTGGCTAAACCGGTTGAGGTTAGAAATTGAATTGAGCGAATCAATTTTGAGCTAATATTCGATTGGTATAGTTTCTTTTTTATATATCAAACCAAAATCAAAAACTAAACCACAAATCCGAAATAACCAAAGTTCATACGACTATAATAATAAAATAAAAAAATAAAAAAGTCTGCTTAAAACGTTTTTATTAACATGCTACTGGTGAAAAGCTAGGGTAAATAATTAAAATTTTAGTTACGAAATCAAATTTAAAGAAACTTAGTATGTCAAAGATAAAATATGTTTTTGACAAAAAAAAAATGAGATAAAATATGTACCCTATGTGGCACAAAAAGCTTTTCCACCAAACATGCAAATCCCGTGGAATTAAACTACATCAAGTCAGTGAGTCGATTTTTCTACACACATATCAATTCTTCAATAGTGAAAATCTTTTTTATTTTTTCCAATAATGCAAAATCTTAATTCGTTATGTTGTCGTTTTAAGACCAAAAAATCTTATCTTTTCGTACGACAATTATGTAATAAAAGTTTCTTCTTGATTTTTTATTTTTCCTTTATTATTCTCAGATTAGGTAGATTGTAGAAAACGATGTCTTACAGAGAGAGGCAAAGATTGTGATTTTCTTCATCCTCTGTTTTCGAAAGTAGTACTAATTAGTGTACGAGCCTAGTAAAACTAACAAACTGACTCCTTCATTCACATAATTGAGACTGTAATAATAAAAACAAAATCTTTGATATCTGAGTTTTACCTTTCTTATGAAGTAAAAAAAAAAAGAACACAAACCTGAGGATTTTGATCACTCTTTGCTATCTATTTCCTCTTGCAAAAAAAGACCTATTTTTGCTCAAAATCCTCTCCTTATTTTCCTCTCATGTTTACATCTACAAAAACTCCCGAACAAACTCAAGTTTTCTGAGCATATATAACATAAGTTGGTAAAGATTATATCATCATCACTATGCCGAGTTTCAAAGCTCAAGATCCAACACTTGTCTCTTCTTCTTTGATTCATTTCTACAGCTACGTCCATCAGATTTCTCCTCATCCTCGTCTTCTTCTGCTTCCTCTGAGCTATGACCAACGTTGTTACTGAACAACAGTGGGCTTTGTGGAGAATCTGACCGCGACAGACTTATTAAGCTCTGCGATTCTCTATCTATCAAACCGGCTTGATCTGAGGATGACAAAGGCTTAGACGGATGCAGCGGGTGCTTACGGATATGCATTCTATATTTCTGCAATACATTTCCATTTCACGAAACTGTCAAAATCATTCATTCATTCACACATCAATAGTTATTAAAGATGAGAAGTTTTACTTGTAAATGGCTCTTCACTTCATCATTGGTTAAACCATCAACTTTCATCAAATCTCTAATCTGTTTTGGTGTAGCCACTGTCTCACAACAACAACAACAACATAACACAATCTCAGTATAATCAAATCATCAATCAAATTTAATGCAAAGTTGGTTTGGTTTAAGGACTAACCTTGTGGCCCTCCAAGCCTATGAAGAGCCTCAACGAATTTACGATGAAGCTCCTGAGACCATCTCCTTCTCTGCTCTTTCTTCTGAATGTGAAGGCTCTGTGAAGGTTTGCTGAATTGATGAAGATGATGATTCGGCTCAATTCTGCTACAATCAATCATCATGTCTGCTGGTGGAGTCATGAGAGACAGAGGAGCTGGTGGAGGAGGAGGTGGAGGCCGGTTAAATGGCAGAAATGCCCCTCCTTGATGACAGGTCTGAAATGGGTCCTCAGTCACACACCGATCATCTTCTTCGTTTCTCTGTCAAAAACATGATCAAAAGGTTAAAGATCAATTAATTGAAAACATACAAAAAAGGGTTAATCTTTTTGTTTGAATTGTGGATTATTACCGATTGAAATTGGGAATTAGGGTTGGAGATCCATAACTGGGCAGAGCTCATCCAGCTCTTCTTATCAGTTTCCGGTTTTGCCCTCTCAGCCAAATCGAATTTCCCATTTGATGCCATCACTGATGACCCTTTCTTAGCCTCTTCCTTCAACGCCCCAATCGCTACACACACAGAGCAGAGATACAAAAACAATCTCTTTAGAATCGCAGATCAATTTGAGAAGATAAGAAAGGAGAGATATTTTGTTAAAAAATACCTTCGTTCAATAAGAGCATGCATAAAGGGAGTTCTCGTTTAAAAACATCGATTTTTTTCCTCTCTTCCTCCAATTTCCCGACATAACCATCGATTTCAGAGAGTTTCGAATGATTGTCTTTGATCCTCGACACTTCATCGAGAAATTGAGATAAGGGTTTTGGTAAAGAGTAGATTGACAAATTCAAATTAAGACCCATCCTTTGATCTGTATCTGTTTGAACCATCGAATCAACGACAAGATAAAGACAAAGAGGAAGCTTGAAGACGTATATATAGAAGAACAAGAAGGTGAAGAAGAAGAAGATAAAATGAGAAGAAATAAAATAAAAAAGGGATTAGGGAAGAAGAAGAAGGACGCGGTGAATCGTAGCCGCTGTAATTAAGTGGAGACTTGAGGGCGTTTTCGTCAGATTGTAATTTAGATTATCTTTAAATGGAACAAAGAATCTTTTTGTGATGCCCGTACACACGCGGCGAATCGTTACACTCAGCTTGTGTATATTTATGGATTCTCCTCTCTTTTTTTTTTTCTTCTTTTCTTAAAGGATTTTTTTCCTCTTAATTCGGCTAATAATAATATACACAATATTCAGCTTTTGGGAAACTTGTTATTATTTTGTTATAGTGCTTCCCATTCAAGATTCTCATATTCCTTTATCTTGTATTTAATATTTTCCAAATTAGAAAAATTTGGGATTGTGAGGAATGTATAGTTACAACACTATTTTATGCATAAGCAGTGGTTCAGGCTGTGCAATTCCACTCAATATATATGTTTTATACTTTTATTTTAGAAAATATCAAAAAAAAATCTGTTGTAAAATTAAAGACAAAAATGGAAAACAAACCAACTCCAGTTTTGGAGAAAACTTTTAAAATCAGAAATTAACACACAAAAAAACTATAATTAAGAAAGATCAAATTTGTTAGTGGCCACTTTAACAGTTACAATATTATTTGTTAAAGTTTTTTAAAAATTTCGCTTATTTAGTATAAAAGCCAAATGGAAGATATAACATTTGTTTATTTTTGCTCTTTCATTTAAATTTTGCAAACATATTCTATGATTAAACAAGTAAATAAATTATGTTTCAGTTTTTTTGGGTAAAAGTTTACGTTTGAAATAATGAAATTTTAGATTGAAAATTTGCAACGAATTTTTATATTTTATAACCAAAATGTTATGAACTTTAAAGTTTAAAATTATAAACTTACAGTCAGCTACCATATATGAGATTAAACATTGATAATATAGAAGGTATGCAAAGCAAAAGTTATAGTCGAATTTGAATAGAAAATATTTAAAAAATACATGGTATTTCATCTAGTCAAGATAATCAACAAATTTCATTAATTTTCTAATCTGTAAAAGTCAAGATACCAAATTCTTCAGCTAAATTGACTAGGACATGAAACATAGTGATTTGTACTGATATGTTAATGTATTATTTATATGGGTTCAAACCGCAGAATGCATATTGTTTTTTTTTTTTTTTTTTTTTTTTTGGGCTAACGCAGAATGCATATTGATTTTTCAAAAAAACATCTTCAACTAAAATAATTCAACCATATCATTTTTTTTTTTTTTGGTTTTAAATATCATTTTATTTTGATAAAAAAAACATTTCATTTCATATGCTAACATCATCATAATCATATCATCATAATCATATATTAATAGTCATTTCTAATCCAATGGTTCTAGATAATCTAATTTCCAGGGGCGAGTTTAAAGCATATGACATTTATTTGTACCCATTTGTATCTCGAACACAGCCTTAATTATACTGAAAACTCCGTTTAATGGAATGGGACCAGTCGTTTAGTAATCGACAAACTTAAGACTTGGGTTTAAAATTATTTTCTTAGATTGGCAAAACGCACCGCACATGTACGTTTATATAAGCCGTACGGTAAATATATAAATTCGTACTTTTCAGTCTGTACATACTATCATATAACTAACTAGACAAAATTAGTAAATAGCCTCAGAAATAATATTTACTAGTATAGGACATATTCACTTTAGTTTATATAAAAGCTTCGATAGAGAATTATAAAAAATGACTAGCTGTATAAGAAATCGACACATATCGAGCGTGTGTGTTGTAAAAGAGTGAAGTGATCAAAAGAACTCACGTAACCATTGTGTTTATAGTGCCCTTTTCATGGTTTAGTTGCTTCTTTTTTTTTTTTTTGATAAGTAGTTTAGTTGCTTTTCGTTATCGTAATATTATGGAAAAAAGTTATTCATTTCATTAATGTAGATATTCCTTTTAAAAAAACTAGGTTGAATTTTAGAGTAGCACCATTAGTCGATTCTATTACTTAATCAAAACGTACATAATTAAAAAAAAAGTGAATTTATATCTTACTATAATTCGGGATTTGTAGGAAAGAAAACGATGAAATAATATAAAAATATCTAGAACACTAGCAAGTAGCAATGAACAAAAAGTATCTTTCGCATAATCCAATGTAAAAGATCCCACGACGCAAAGCAACTTTATTCGTAGCTTTTTTCCTGCTAGCCAAATACAAATTTCTTTCAGTTTTATAATACTAGCATTTAATTTTCCGAAATATTTTGATTCCTCTAACAAAAAAGTATTCCGAAACACCGTAGCATGTAAAATGTCATTAGATTAGACCTATAAAGACCACAAGGAATCTAACGGACGGACAAAAAGAAACGGCTTACTATTGACCAACTAGAGCATGACACGTATCCAACTAATCTAGATTTTTCATGGGAATCGTTTTTTCTTTGAATGAGGGATTGAAACGTCTCGGCTTGTAATAAGGACGTCGAGATTTTGATACCGTTGATTGATTAGATTCTCCATCGTGGGTTCACGACACGTGTCTCTAACTTTTTGTAGTATTATTTTTCTTACAAAAAGTTCTAACAAACGATAGCTTTTGCTCTGTCTATCTAATTAGAGGATAAGGTTCTTCGTTTCTATCTGCGCGAATCCAATGATGTCTTTGGTTAATAAGTAAAGAATCCGATGGCTTGATTGTCAATTTTCGTTTCATTCGTAACTTTAAAAATTTTCATATCTCAAATATTTGTCGTCAATAATTGAATTATATTAACAAATATACACTAACATCCAAATAACCAAATGTAGTGGCAAGAATTCAGACATTCCAAAAATTGTGCAACTTTAAATCCCATAACTCGACTTTAACTTGAAAAAGAGACACTTATTGTCTAAGGTAAGTTGTATGGATTTCGACCTAAAACTCTTTGATTAATTAACTTTATAAAAGACATCCAATCAAAATTTGTGAATGACTATATCCATATATTTATATCATTTAAATTACTATCTTAATTAAGATACTTATTGGTAAATTAGTTAACAATGGATGGTTGTAGTTTCAAAGATTCTTTCATTCTCTACAACTAAAAAGTTGAATGTTTGGATGGTCTTAGTTTTATCTTGTAAAGATGAACAATCATCAAATAAGATGCTGTTTTCTCGTGACAAACAAGGAACAAAGAGTGATTCCATTTTATCATATTTTCAAAAAGTGATTCAGATATAAAATGCCATGGGATCATATATATTATAATAATAGTTAGGACAACACATCCGATGTCGTCCAGCGGTTAGGATATCTGGCTTTCACCCAGGAGACCCGGGTTCGATTCCCGGCATCGGAGCTTTTTTTATTTATATTTTAGATTTTAAAAAAGATTGTGGAACCTTCTAGGTAACGTAGAAGGTTTCTTAAAATAAAATTAAAAACAATCGGTGGATCTATTATTATGTTGCCGGCGAAGAGATCTTTGAATTTGAACTTTTGTTTTTGTAAAGATGAATCATTCGAGTGCGAGAAAGTTAAGTACTTTTCATGGACTGATATTCAAGAGAAATCAATCCTCTTCTTATATAGAGAAGCGATTTTCAGACAAAAAGTTCTTCAATTTGAATCAAGATGACGTTGGTGTTGTGGAGCGACTGTGTAGAGCTAATAGATTTGGTGAAGCCATTGACGTTTTATGCGGGAAGAAGCTTTTGCCAGAAGCAATTCAACTTCTAGGTCGAGCAAAGAAGACGCCTGCTTCTACTTATTGTAATATCATCCAAGTTTGTAGCCAAACACGTGCTCTTGAAGAAGGTAAAAAGGTCCATGAACACATTAGGACCTCTGGGTTTGTACCTGGGATCGTTATATGGAATCGTCTTCTTCGGATGTATGCGAAATGTGGTAGCTTGGTTGATGCACGTAAGGTGTTCGACGAAATGCCTAATAGAGATGTGTGTTCTTGGAATGTAATGGTTAATGGGTATGCGGAGGTTGGGTTGCTTGAGGAAGCGAGGAAGCTGTTTGATGAAATGCCTGAAAGAGATAGTTATTCGTGGACGGCTATGGTTACGGGATATGTTAAGAAGGATCAGCCTGAAGAGGCGTTGTTGTTGTATAGTTTGATGCAAAGGGTACCGAATTCGATACCCAACATTTTTACAGTTTCCAGCGCGGTAGCTGCTGCTGCTGCGGTTAAATGTATCCGTAGAGGGAAAGAGATTCATGGGCATATCATTCGAGCTGGTTTGGATTCAGATGAGGTGCTTTGGAGTTCATTGATGGATATGTATGGAAAATGTGGATGTATTGATGAAGCAAGACACATTTTTGATAAGATTGTTGACAAAGATGTTGTCTCGTGGACATCAATGATAGATAGATATTTCAAGTCCCGTAGATGGCAAGAAGGGTTTGCTTTGTTTTCTGAGTTGGTAGGTTCTTGTGAACGGCCCAATGAGTACACTTTTGCTGGAGTTTTGAACGCTTGCGCTGATCTCACGAAAGAAGAGTTAGGGAAGCAAGTTCATGGATACATGACAAGAATTGGGTTTGATCCCAACTCTTTTGCATCAAGCTCCCTTGTAGACATGTACACGAAATGTGGAAACATTGAGAGCGCAAAACATGTTGTTGATGGATGTCCTAAACCCGATTTAGTTTCTTGGACTTCTTTGATTGGCGGGTATGCCCAGAATGGGCAACCTGATGAAGCCTTGAAGTATTTCGACTTGCTCCTTAAATCCGACACCAAACCTGATCATATTACCTTTGTTAACGTCCTCTCCGCTTGTACTCATGCTGGATTGGTCGATAAAGGACTTGAATACTTCCATTCGATAACAGAGAAACACGGGTTATCGCATACATCTGATCATTACACTTGTCTTGTTGATCTATTAGCTCGGTCTGGAAGATTTGATCAATTGAAGAACATTATTAGCGAAATGCCTATGAAACCAAGTAAGTTTCTTTGGGCCTCCGTGCTTGGTGGGTGCAGCACTTATGGAAACATTGATCTAGCAGAGGAAGCGGCTCAGGAACTGTTCGTGATAGAACCCCAAAATCCTGCTACTTATGTTACAATGGCCAATATTTATGCCGCAGCAGGAAAATGGGAGGAAGAAGGAAGAATGAGAAAAAGAATGCAGGAGATCGGAGTCACCAAAAAGCCCGGTTCAAGCTGGACCGAAATAAAACGGAATCGTCATGTATTCATAGCAGCGGATACTTTGCATCCAAAGTATAACCAAATAGTTGAGTTCTTGGGAGAATTGAGGAAGAAGATGAAAGAAGAAGGGTATGTTCCAGCTACGAGTCTTGTATTGCACGATGTAGAAGACGAACAAAAAGAAGAGAATCTTGTATATCATAGCGAGAAACTTGCCGTTGCATTTGCGATTATATCGACACAAGAAGGAACGGCGATTAAGGTGTTTAAGAACTTGAGGTCTTGTGTGGATTGTCACAGTGCTATTAAGTTCATATCGAAAATCACAAAGAGGAAGATAACAGTAAGGGACTCGACTCGGTTTCATTGCTTTGAGAATGGACAATGTTCTTGTGGAGACTATTGGTAACGAAAAACTGTTTTTGATACATCCATTTTAAGCCACTATGATTGATTTCTTCCACAATTTTGCAAATTAGTCAGTAAGTCACAGAAATTGTAAATGGTACAATGTTTAAAGAATTATTTTTTGTAGAACGTTAATGTACATACAATCAACATTGGAGAGATTAAGGAACAAAGGCATGAAACTTCCTGAATTCCAAAATAAAAGGATGAATCCATTAATGGCTCTAAAATCGATTCTCAAGTCTCAAGACAAGTTTCGTAAGATGAGGACTGAGGAAGCATGCACACACATGCGTGTTAGTACAAATAGCGTATATATACATATAATGTCGAATAAATTCATTAGGATATAGATTCACATGGTACACGCGAGCTTAGTGGTAACGAATTCATGTGTGATTAATTAGGAGTTTGTTTCTCTTCCCAATATGTGATCTCTTCTAGGGGTGCATCACTATGTCTCGACTCATTAGGATTTGGTTTGTTTGACTTTGCCTTCCTTTAATTTTTGTTTACAAAAACTATTTAATGCTAATTTTGGAATCTCGTGAGATTAGTTTGAGAAATTAATTATGTGCTCGTGATTCGTCGGTTTCCTAAATTACAGATTCTATGTGCATACATCAAATCAAAAGTCAACCTGTTTACTGAAACTATTTTCCGTTGAAGGGAACCAAGAATTTAATCATAGATCAAGATCTAGTTTTCCAGACTCTGTTATCTAATTTATTTTGATTTATAACTTCCAAAGTCAAATCTCAAACACACTTTTTCTTATTTCCGAAAAGAAATTGTATGCACCCCACCCCTACCAAGTCATTTGCTACCTTAGAAAGTGACCCCATCAACATAGTTTATAAAAATTCCAAAAGTCGAATTGCAAAAGCTATTAGTGTGTAGATCAACTACTGAATCAATCTCACTTCTACAACTCACATTATTGTATTTACTTGGTGAAAGAATTTTGTGTTGCATTGGTGTGTTCTGTTCTTTCTTTTGACTAAACGTGTGGTTATGGACCTATGGTTGTGACCGACACGAATTAGTGTAGGGTTATTGCAGCAAAGCCACCTTTGGTTTTTCCGATTGTTAAACATTGGCGCTTATTAGACATCAATCTCTGTTATGTCGGTTCTTCATTACATTTTGTTCTTTCATAAAACAAGTACAATCCCATCTTAAAGCAGCTACATTTCACGTTGAAAATGTAATTAACAAAAATTATCATAATTTTTACTGCATACCGATTTAATTAATGTAAAAACCGCTGAGTGTATGTATAATAAACCAGCTCACTCGAAATTAGTGGGGCAAATATTAACACTTGGTTCATTATCTTCTTTTACTCAATCTAAAAATGGTCATATACTTTTACCGACAAAGAAAACTTGGTAATTTGAGTAATTCTAGTACACATATCTCTGATAATTACAAATCTCATGTCCGTATCGCGTAAAATTTAAACTAAAGAGTTTTCAAGGCAAGCATTTTGCATGAAGTACGCCGCAAAAGAGCCGTGGGGGCTTTTGTGTGATGTATGGGGATTCACGTCGTCCTCGCTGACAAAACTTAATAAAATACTAACATTACTTAGTCCCTCATGTATATAAGGTTGGAACCCCAAACAAATACTCACAAACAGACAAAAAAATCTAACTCTTGATCTTGAATCTTGGGGAGGGAGATCAAGATTAGATTCCATTTGCCTTTCCAAAAATGAAACTGACCAATCTCCTGCTATGTAAATTATTCATAGGAACCTTGTTTTGGTTGGGCTCTGTTTTGGTCAATGCGGAAGACCCATATATGTTCTACACTTGGACTGTCACTTATGGAACAAGATCTCCTTTAGGTGTTCCTCAACAGGTATACATAATCTTCTTATTTCAAAGTTAATTTTCGTATAAGAAACAAACATTAATGAATGCATTCTATAACTTTGATGCGATGTAGGTCATTCTTATCAATGGACAGTTCCCTGGTCCAGCGATTGAAGCTGCCACAAACAACAATGTTGTTGTTAATCTCATTAACAAGCTCGACGAGCCATTCCTCATCACCTGGTATGTAACTATATACTCCCTCAGTCCCATATTAACTGGTGTTTTAGAAAAATTATTTTGTACCAAATTAAATGATGTTCTCAACTTTCTATGCAAAAAAAATAAATGTCATAAAATCTTTTTGACCAATTAAAGTTTACATCATCTTTTTTTATTGGTTGAGTTCAGTTTATTTAATGATGTTTTTGTATAAAAGAGATAAATTAAATGAATATTTTGTGTTTTCTTAATTAGTGTGCTAAAACCTTAAACATCAATTAATTTGGGACAGGGGGAGTATATAACTGACTAAGCAAATTACGCTTATAGGAAAATTGAAAAAACTTTAACATGGTTTTGTGATATGTGTAGGAATGGAGTGAAACAGAGAAGGACATCGTGGCAAGATGGAGTATTGGGAACAAACTGTCCGATCCAACCAAACTCGAACTGGACTTACCAGTTTCAACTTAAAGACCAAATTGGCACTTTCACTTACTTCGCTTCCACGGCGATGCACCGAGCCAGTGGTGCTTTTGGTGCTCTCAACATTAACCAGAGATCCGTTATTACCACTCCTTATCCAACACCTGATGGAGATTTAACCCTCCTCGTCTCTGACTGGTTCAAACTGAGCCACAAGGTACATACCAACACAAAGCTATATATATATACATACACTCAGGACCATTTATAACTATTGAAAGTCTTGTGTAAGTTTCAAATTAAAACTAAATTTAACTATTATTGTGATCATTAGGACTTGCGAAAGCGTCTTGACGCAGGCTATGCTCTGCCTCTTCCTGATGCTCTTCTCATCAATGGTGTTTCTAAAGGTTTAATCTTTACCGGTCAACAAGGTAACGTCATCACATAAATCCATCAAGATCCGTTTTTTTCGTACATCCCATTGCTTGTACTAGTCATTGATGTTTTTGTTTTCATTTTTTGTCTTCAGGTAAAACATATAAGTTCCGGGTATCGAATGTCGGTATAGCGACATCGATAAATTTTAGGATTCAAAATCACACAATGATCCTCATTGAAGTAGAAGGCGCTCACACTCTTCAGGAGAGCTATGAGTCTCTTGACGTCCACGTTGGTCAGTCCGTGACCGTTTTGGTCACTTTAAAAGCTTCCGTGAGGGACTATTTCATCGTGGCCTCAACCCGGTTTACTAAACCGATACTAAACACAACCGCGAGTCTCCGCTACCTGGGCTCCAAAAACGCTGCATATGGTCCCCTCCCCATTGGTCCTACTTACCATATCCATTGGTCCATGAAACAAGCAAGAACCATCAGGTATTTCTTCAAAATTGAACCGAACAAAACCAGACCGGACAGTTTTTGTGGATTTTATCATTTGATTAAATTTATTGGATTTTAGGTTGAATTTGACGGCAAATGCTGCCAGACCAAACCCACAAGGATCATTTCACTACGGTACCATCCCGATAAACCGAACTATAGTCCTAGCCAACGCAGCTACCATGATCTACGGGAAGCTTCGGTACACGGTAAACCGAATCTCGTACATCAACCCAACAACGCCACTGAAACTCGCCGATTGGTACAACATTTCGGGCGTGTTCGATTTCAAGACAATCATTAGCACTCCTACAACCGGACCCGCTCATTTTGGTACATCGGTTATCGACGTTGAGCTTCATGAGTTCGTCGAAATCGTATTCCAAAACGACGAGAGATCAATTCAATCTTGGCACATGGACGGTACTAGCGCCTATACGGTCGGGTAAGCACCTTGCCCTCTGTTATCTAAACCGGGTCCGGTTAATCATAACTTAAACCGTACGTAACTTATTATTTTTCCAGATACGGGTCAGGGACATGGAATGTGACCATGAGGGAACGTTACAACTTGGTTGATGCTGTTCCAAGACACACTTTTCAGGTAATAATAATATTTTTTAAAAAATGGGCCGGATCTGAATTAACAAAATGACTGAATCTTTAGTTAACGATGATTGTGTGTGTGTGTATAGGTGTATCCGTTATCGTGG
This sequence comes from Erysimum cheiri, assembly GCA_900406345.1. Classification (NCBI taxonomy): domain Eukaryota; kingdom Viridiplantae; phylum Streptophyta; class Magnoliopsida; order Brassicales; family Brassicaceae; genus Erysimum; species Erysimum cheiri. The sequence continues at coordinate 39,009 of OVAQ01000018.1, forward strand.
ACAAGCATATTGGTGTCGTTGGATAACAAAGGGATGTGGAATCTAAGGTCACAGATATGGTCGAGGAGGTATTTAGGACAAGAGCTCTATGTTCGTGTTTGGAACGATGAGAAGTCTCTCTACACTGAAGCTGAACCACCTCTTAACGCTCTTTATTGCGGCAAAGCCAAACGCCCCCTTTAGATTTTTTTTTTTTTTTTTTTCACATTTATTATTGTTATCTTTTCTTTTGAATTAGGTCACAATTAAGTGGAGTGGAAAAAAATATACAAACGTACGTACGTAGTCAAAACGAAAAGCTCATTGATTTTTCATTTTTCAATAAACAGACAAAATAAGAAAGGAACAACGTACTTTCTTTTGTCATATGATTTGTTTCTTGTTGGGTGCCTTAAAATTCAGATTGTGTTCATGCATCTAAGGCAGATTCAGGGATAAACCAGAGATATAGGGATTTTTTATTTTTTGTTTCGTTGAAGACCAGATTTGATACTAGAACTTCGAAGTTTGAAATAAGTTTTGATACGATGAAACTGAATTCAAACTAAACCTAACTATTTATGTTAGCAAACTGAGAACCGGTTTACTAGTAAATACACGTTATTATGCATTTTAAAATAGTTTGAAATCCATATGAATTTTCCGTGAAGTCCATATATTTTCTAAATCCTATCAATCCAATCACTTTCTCAGTGAACAATATTGGAATAGTTTCTTTTTGTTCATTAATCTTTGATTTGTCTCATGTTCACATTTGTCAATGACGTGTTGTGTTAAAAGAAAATGTTAAATTGAAAATGAAAAGATGGAAGAATACATTTTTCTCTTATGATTTGTTTCTTTTTGGATGCCTTAAAATTCAGATTGTGTTCATGCATGATGCATCTAAACCAGATTCAAGGATTAACCAAATATAGGGAATTTTTGTTTTTTGTTTCGTTGAAGACCAGATTTGATACTAGAGAACTTCGAAGTTTGAAATAAGTTTTGATACGATGAAACTGAATTCAAACCAAACCTAACTATGCCTAACTATTTATGTTAGCAAACTGAGAACCGGTTTACTAGTAAATACACATTATTATGCATTTTAAAATAAGTTCAAATCCATATGAATTTTCCGTGAAGTCCATGTATTTTCTAAATCCCATCAATGAAATCACTTTCTCAGTGAACAATATTGGAATAGTTTCTGATTGTTCATTAATCTTTGATTTTTCTCATGTTGACATTTGTCAAAGGCGTGTTTTTTTTTTTTTTTTGGTAAAAATTGTCAAAGACGTGTTGTGTTAAAAAAAAAATGTTAAATTGATAATGAAAAGATGGAAGAATACAAGGACTAACTAGCAAAAACTCTCACGGACACCATTATCGAAGAGCAATTTTTGGATCTGATTTCCGACGCCGGCGGTGTCTTTTCTCGCCGGCGTCGGGATGGTTCCTCTCACCTCTTGCTCTCTTGTCGGCATACAATTTGTCATATTGGCTCTGCAATTTCTTGTTACTTTTCCGACCACCACCATAGTACCTTTTTAAATATGCTTATGAAGGTCGGAGATATTGTACACACGTTTGTCAAACCCACATCTCCATGTTGTTTCTCCTCTACGGTGAGACCCTGTTCCACTTTCCGCCGGTCGACTTTGTCGTCGGTGAGACCCTTTTCCACCTTCCGCCGGTCGACTTTGTCGTCGGTGAGACCCTTTTCCACCTTCCGCCGGTCGACATTGTCGCCGGTGAGATCCGTCTCCGACGCTTGGCATCTCAGAATTCCGCAGCTTAGGCTCGCTTTCTTCTCTGTCTCGGGTCTGGTACCCGAAGAACCCTGAGGTGTGTGGCTAACTCCCTGCACCGCCGTCGGAGATCCACCGACCACCACTTGCAACCAGTCGAGGCGGACTCGCTGGGTAACGTCGGATATCAATTTCAACGGCTTCTCCTACCCTAAATCTGAGAATGGTCCCGTCTTTACTCTCAGATCTGCTGGATCTTGGTTTGTCTCGGGTTCTCCCCGAAGAACTTCTACACCGGCCCCTATTGTCGGACCTTACTCCGCCGCCGCCTCCTTCTCTGAAGGCCTCTCCAAGCTACGGTGCACCCCTCTCGTCTATGATGCTACAAGAATCTTCGAAGGTGTGAAGCTCTCTTTCGGCATTTAGGCCGGTGTTGTCTCTGTCCGAAGAGCCTTTAGTATCAACGTTTTCCGGTGGTTTCACTGAGTTTTGTATACCAACCTCTAGATCTATAGCTTCTAAAACCTTCGTCATCCCCGTCGCTCTCTGTCTCTACCGGATTCCCTTGAAGTCAACCCCGCAACTTCCTTACTTTTCAACGAAACGAAGCTCTGCCTTGACGCCGGATCCGATGATGATTTTGACGGCGGAAGGATTAGCCCTAGCGTCGCCGTACCCTCCTCCCAACGCTTGTCTGTACAGAAGCGGCGACTTGCTCTTCATCTCTCCAACTGAGGAAAAATTAGGGTTTTGCTTGTTGGGCTTCATTATCTGTCGCGACCGATTATGCCCCTCTCGGCCCATTTACAAATTTCTCGACCCAGCCCACTTAGCCCCAAAACCTCACGGCTTATTCGTTTCAAAAACGGATCTGATGAGCGGAGACTTGATTTCTCACTGGTTTAAGGTCTTTCTACTTCCGCGGGTCCCATTTACCAGCGAGAATCGCTCCCACCTTCCACCGGTTAACCCCGTTGCCGGCGAGATCTTGTTTATGGCAACTTTTGCCTTATCGGAGAATCGCTCCCACCTTCTGCCGGTTAACCCTGTTGCCGGCGAGATCTTGTTTATGGCACCCTTTGCCTTATCGGAGAATCGCTCCCACCTTCCGCCGGTTAACCCCGTTGCCGGCGAGGTCTTGTTTATTGCAACCTTTGCATCACAGGAGAATCGCTCCCACTTTCCGCCGGTTAACCCCGTTGCCGGCGAGATCTTGCTTATGGCAACCTTTGCCTTATCGGAGAATCGCTCCCACCTTCCGCCGGTTAACCCCGTTGCCGGCGAGATCTTGTTTATGGCAACCTTTGCCTTATCGGAGAATCGCTCCCACCTTCCGCTGATTAACCTCGTTTCCGGCGAGATTTCGTTTATGACAATCTTGGCCTTATCGAAGAATCATTCCCACCTTCCGCCGGTTAACCCCGTTACCGGAGAGATCTCGTTCCCAAAATCTAAACCCATTTCTCTGCCACGATCAAGACTTGTTTCATCAATTTCTCGCTATTTGGGAAATACCCTAAAATGTTATGACTTAAAAACATCAAGAATTTGCATGTTTCGTATGCCTTTTTCTCAAAATTCTAGCTACATTTCGAGCACTCTATTCAGTAAAGCGGAGCTTTTACAGTTTGTCTTCTGTGACTCCAATGGCATCCGACCCGCGAGACATTGCTCTCGCCCTACATGCGACCACCCTTTTCAGGGACCGAATGCTACGACACTTCAGGCACAAGTCAGGATTTCTTTAGAAACTACTGAGAATTTTATCATTCTCGTGTGACTTTGTATCCAAGGATGGTTTGGACTCCCTCAAGGATCTATTATCCATCGTATCAAGTCACCATCTTTTGGAGCGACACTCACTATCTGGAGGGCATCTAGTTTCCTCCTTCTATCATTTAATTTAAGTTGTTTTCGTTTTTGTAGCTTTGTCAATTTTCACCCATATAAGTACGTCGGTGCCGGATTGGCTTTCCATTTCGGAGTGTGCCCAGCCGATAGCTTAATATAATGGGTTTATGTGAAAAAAAAAAAAAAAAAATGGAAGAATACATATATTTTTAGATTTCACATTTTTCCTCCCTTAATACGGAGAGAAAAACCACAGGCTTATCAATCATGCCACGGGGCAGAGTGGTGGTTACTTAAACGAATAATCCAAATCCAAAATCTGTAATACAAGACACAATCGATTGTGACACTTCATTTCAAAGCGATAAAGTCGACTCTCTCCCCAATTATAAAACATCACATCATAGCCTTAGTTAGCCCACACACTAAAAAAGGAAAAACACTCACAAAAGAAGAATAACAAGAAAAGGAAAAGCAGAGGATGAAGCAATATGTGCTTGTTCACGGAGGCTGCCACGGCGCGTGGTGCTGGTACAAGGTGAAGCCGTTGCTGGAACATTCCGGCCACCGTGTCACAGTTGTTGATCTTACGGCGTCTGGTGTGAACATGAGCAGAGTAGAAGATATTCAGACTTTGGAGGATTACGCTAAGCCGTTGCTTGACGTTCTTGAGTCGTTTGGCTCGGAGGATAAAGTAATCCTCGTCGCGCATAGCCTCGGAGGAATACCAGTTGCTCTTGCAGCCGACATGTTTCCTAGTAAAATCTATGTTGCTGTCTTCGTAACTTCTTTTATGCCCGACACTAAGAATCCACCTTCCTACGTATTCGAAAAGGTACATCAAGCTATTAATCCCACATCGAAAGTTATAAGTGTTATAAAATAATAGATTAATCCGTTTTCATTCAGAGTCATTTTGATCTTTACGATGTGATTGGAAAAGCAGTTTATCGGGAGCATTTCAGAAGAAGAACAGATGGATTTGGATTTGGAGTTAGGGAGCTACGGAAATAATGATCATCCTCTAATGACTGCGTTTATTGGACCTAAGTACTTAAAGAATATGTATCAACACTCTCCTATCGAAGTAAGACTCGAGAAAATGCTCTGTTTCTTACAAAACCCAATCAGGGACCATTTTTTTATGAATCTTTTGTTTGTTCATTGTTAGGATTATGAATTGGCTAGAATGTTGGTGAGAGTTGCACCGGCCATTACCAGTAACCTGACGGGGACAAAAAGCTTAACGGAACAAGGATATGGATCGATTACTCGTGTGTATATTGTATGCGGAGAAGATAAAGGTACAAGTGTAGATTACCAACAATGGATTATACAAAACTCTCCGGTTAAAGAAGTGATGGAGATCAAAGATGCAGATCATATGCCTATGTTTTCCAAGCCACATGAACTCTGTGATCGTCTTCTAAAGATTGCTGATAAATACGCTTAAAATGAAATCATCAGTAACATATTAGTAGAAACTTGTAGCCTTCACCACCGTGATGTTATTTATATGAATAAGATTCCTGAGAGAAAGAAAAAGAAAAAAGAAAAAAAAACACTCATTTCTACAACAACATTGTCAAGATGAGGTGGTGACTATTATAGTGCTTTTAAGAACATTCAATCATCAATTCAATGAGTAACGCCGCAAATACAAACTGGTGCAGGATCTCGACTTGCACCAAACTCGACTTCACCAAGTGAAGATGATGAACACAAGCCATGTAAATGATGTGTTGTCAGGCTAAGGGATGGAACTTGAGATATCCAATGTCTAACGGCGTGTAGTTCGAGATTTTGGCTTTGAAGATCTCTGCAATGGATAGAGAAAATGAAGTTCAGTTTCAAACAATACCCCAAGGAGGTGATTGAACGAAGCACACATTGAATGCAATTGTTAGATTGGGGCATAATAATCTATATCTGATGAAATTGAGAAGTGAAAACCGAAAAATGTACTTACCGTCATAGAACCAAAGCTGGCTCCTGATCCTGGTGTAGTACCTAAGAGGAAACAAATAACAGAACTTGAGATTACAACATGAACAAATCCTGATAGCAACTCTACTTATATCAAATGTGAGAATTAGGGAAACAGACAATGAATCTAGACCTGCAAATTGTGAAGGCATAGCACCAAGTGATGGAGTTGTCTGGCCAAACAAAGATGGAGCGGAACCAAATGTAGAAGCCGGTGAAGAACCAAAAAGTGATGATTGTGCGGGAGTCGTGGATGGTCCGAACAAAGAGGAGACTGGAGCAGCAGAAGGTGGTGTAATAAAGAGAGAAGATGAAGGTGCAGAAGCAGGTGTGTTGAGAAACGAAAAACCAGCTCCTGAAGAAGGGTTTGATGTTGGAACAGCTGCAGATGGCTGTGGAGCATTTGAAGCCCCAGGCGTCGCTGAGCTGGCAATCAACCCAGCAACTTGTGTTGAGGGTTGTGTACTTGTATTACTAGGTAGATGCAGAGTTGGGTGGACCCTTTTAGCAGCAGCTTCCTGTTTTGCTGTTTCCCTTCGATCAGCCTCAAGAAACGGATCATGGCATTCTCCTCTTCGGCGCTGGTCAGCAAGATACGAAGTTCTCATTGATTCAATATATTGGTGAATACTCTCTACCTGAACACGACAAATCAAAACCAAAACCAATAAATGGTTACACAGATTTCAAAAAGGGTTTCTACATTGGAGGTTAGGTAGAAAGAATCATTAGCAGTTTACCTTAGCAGCAACATGAACAAAGAAGTCATGCACATTAGACATGACTTTTGGAAGAGATTCTAAAAGGGAAGCATGTCGATTATACTTGTCAGAATCCAAGGCGAGCAATTGTTCCAGCTCTTCAACCCATTGCCGGCACTCGTTTAGATACTTCTCAAACCTTGCAACCGTTTGCAGTAGAAAAACTGTGGGTTTCTTCGGAATCCCACGGTAAAAATCAGAAACTTGAAGCGTTGTAGTAACTGCTTGTTGTTGACCAGAGAAAGCTGAAGCTGGATTTGTTCCCTGCGCTTGAGATGTTTGAGAACCACCACTAACAACTCCTCCTCCTTGTTTCCAATGAGGAAATCTTGGCTGTAGCATCATAAAAGACCGAACCGCAATCTCTGCATTACGCAGCATATCTTTGGCAACAATCATAAGCTCATGCAGAACGGCTTTTTGTCGGTCCATAGCAGTATTAATCCCACCAAGCTCCTACCAATTTAACAAAACTAAGCTTTTAAACAAACCTGAGATAACCAGAAGAAGATGGGAATAGCAATTCCTAAATCCACAAACCTGAATAATGCGGCTTGCATCAAACTCGAAGCCTTCACTTGATACAGAAGAATCATAAAGTCGACTACACTGATCTAACCTCTGACTTTCACTTCTATGCTCCAATATCTTCTCTCTACAGATAACACCAAAGGTCAATAACCATTCACAGATTCTAACTTTATCGAATTTAGGAGATCAACAATTTCTTCAAGATTTCACAATCTGAACAAGAAGCGTAACAATTTCATCAAACAACCGTAAGCACTAAAGCAAGGACAAAAAGGAAACGAATTTACGCGTTTAAAGAAAAGCATACTCAATCTGAAGAAGATATTTCTGAGAATCGGGATGAAGATCGGCCCATTTAGTACTGTAATTCGCCGGAGCTTTATCGTTGGTGAACAAATACAACTGTTGTACTTGCTGCTGCTGTTGTTGTTGCTGCTGCTGCTGCTGCTGTTGAGGCTGAAACGATAGCGTTTGCGGCTGCGATTGCGAGAAGAAGGAACCAGTCTGCTGCGGCTGAAACATCTGTTGCTGAGTTTGAAACAGAGGCTGAGGCGTCTGCTGCTGTTGCTGTTGCTGTGGTGTAGAGAATATATTGAACGACATTGCTGGATAAACCGACGGCGACTCAAATCTAGGGTTTCTATCGCCGGCGAGTTTCAGGAGAGAGACAGAGAGAGATTCAAAAGCCCTCGTTAAGCACGAATAATTGAACACTGAAGAAATTGATTTTTAATAGCTTTTATTTCACATTTTGACAAACTTGAGGGCTATTCTGCAAATACTTACACTTTAATATGCTTTCCATTTTCTCTTATTGGATCAACACTTATCAGAAAATTAATCACATTTTTACCTAAAAAGTAAAAAACAAAAAAGTTCTTAATTTCAAAAGAGTAAAAAAACACGACCGTTGCTGTTCCTCTTCACTCACTCACTCACTCAAAGTAAAAGAAAAAATCTGACCTTGAAAAAACCATTTCTGATTTCTTCTCGTTATCCAGAGATCTAAAGAGAGAGGGAAAGAAGACAACTTTGAAACCAAATCAGTTCATCAATCACAATGCCTGCGTTGAGGACGAGAGCCAAATGTTCAAACCCTAATCCTACAATCGGAGGAAACCCAAACGTCTCGATCTACGAGAAATCCAGAGAAGACAGGATCAAGGAGAATCTCCAGAGGATGCAGAATCTCGGAATCTTGGATCTCTCCCTCAAACTCAAATCCGAGATCCGACCCGTTAAAAGGCATTGCAATTCGAATCCGGATCGCAAATCGCCCCGTGACACGCCTCCGCTTCAGCTTTCCGTCTCCACCAGACGATCCTCAAGGTAATCTCTGACTTCTCTGGATTTTTTTGTTCAGATTGCTTCTCTCTTCCAAAATTAGGGGTTTTAGAGAAATTTAGGGTTTTTTTTAAGTAGCAATCAGGGTTTATCATTTCATTTGTGTTTCATCGTCCGTCAGATGGAAGCAGGAACCGCCGGTTACTCGGAGATCTTCGAGGTTATCTCCATTCTCTGCGTTCTGTTTCCGTCGAGTAGATTTTGTTTAAATCAAGGTTCACTAGGAAATTAGGGATTTTTAATACCTGCTTTTGTGGTCTTCAGATTGAAGAACGCAACACCAGTTGCCTACGCAGAGGAAGCCGAAGAGAAGAAGGGTAAAGCATCTAAAGAGATTGTGTGTTTCGAAGAAGGCGACAAGCCAGAGATTTACACTGAGGAACATGAGAAACTGCTAGGAAATACAGAACGAACTTGGGAGCTTTTTGTTGATGGTTGCGACAAAGATGGGAAACGGATTTATGATCCTGTTTGTGGAAAGACTTGCCACCAGTGCAGGTTAGTGCACTTGGCTTTAACTCTGAAAATGTAGCTTGATTCGGTTTACGATTGAGTAATGGTTTGCTGTGGATTTAACAGGCAGAAGACACTCGGTTATCATACCCAATGCAGCCAATGTAACCCATCTGTCCGAGGTCAATTCTGTGGAGATTGTTTATACATGAGGTACATTAGTTTCCATGGAACCTACCTTGTCTGTTTTTGTGTTTTCAGTAGCCTCTTTGTTAAGAATCAATTAGCAAGTGTGTATCTTGCTTTGTTCAGTAAAATGAGGCTTGGTACTGATTGTTTTAGGTTGTGTTTTGGTGATTAAACAGATATGGAGAACATGTTCTTGAAGCTCTGGAAAATCCGGACTGGATTTGTCCTGTTTGTCGTGGGATCTGCAACTGCAGTGTATGTCGTAAACGAAAAGGGCTGCTCCCAACCGGCTCAGCTTACAGGAAGGTAGCAAATTCGATTATTATCCATTGTGCAAAATTCTGATTTTGATTTGTTGGATGGAAACAAAAGTTAGAGGCTTTTCCTTTACATTGTTTTGCTTATTTTCAGATACTTCAACTCGGGTACAAGTCTGTTGCACATTATCTGATTCAAACCAACAAGCAGTTGGAAACAAGTGAGGATGATGAAACTGATGCCACTGCAAATAGTCAAGCTTCTGCAAAGAGATCGCTTTCTTTCAAAGAAGCAAAGGAATCTTCGGAAGAAGATCATCTCCTTCTGAGGATCACTGATGGGCCTGAGGACAATCACATTGACAATGATCTCGATGATGATGATGATGAGGAGGGCACAAACAAAAGTCTGAATTCAGCTAGAAAGCCATTGAGCTTCTTGTCCACTGGGGAGCATCAAACTTCAGTGAATGATGCACATGGTCTAGGTGATCTCAAGCGATTAGATGTGAACGAGATGGATCCAGCCACTCCTGTGATCATCCATCTTGAGGCTCAATGCAATGAAACCGAGAGGAAGGCTAACTCTGCAAACAAAGAGAACCGAGAAACAAGAAGCAAGCGGAAGATGTCTGTTGAAGTTGAACCAAATCCAAACAGTATTGGTGGAAGACTGAGACAGCGTCGTATGATTCAAGCTTGAACGAGAGACGTATTATAAGACTATGAATGGAACTCTGCTTTTACTGCCTGTACTCTCAGGCTACTCAAATTGAAGCTCTAGTTTTCTTTTTATAACGGAGTAAACATGGATCACGTAAGAACTTGACGGCTTGTCAAAATTTTGTGCTGTGTTGCTGTTGGTGATCTGAATGGATGTTGGTAACACGGTTTAAGAGTTTTACTTAACCAGAACCAAACCGTTAAAAACCGATCTTAAACCGTGCTACCAACATCCAAAAAGCCTTAGCCTAATCGATAAAGAAATTTGTGGATGGAACAAATCAAATTATATGAATTAGTTTTTCAATTTATGTTTCTATTTGTATGCAAAATTTGTGTGACTATTAGTAACCATCTACAAATACGTAGTAGTAACTTCGGATTCCAATATAACAATTAACGATGCCTGAAATATAGATTGAGATTGTATAACATCAATCTTCAAGTACAATTACTTTAAGTTTCCGTCATTTAATTCAAAGATCCCTCTTTACACTTTTAACTATATTCTGGAATCACTAATTTTGCATTCCAACTAAACTACAATTCAAATTTGAAATTTAATGAGCAACAACTTTATTACTCGGACGGTACCACATTGATATGACTCCAGTCTCATAGGATTACTTAGGAGTACCTTTGATACAAAAGAATAATAAATCTAATTTATCATCAAATAAACACAAAAAGGAAGAATGAAAGCATTACACATACTTTGTCTCATTGAAAAGGACAGAGAATTTGAAACCAAGCAAATAAATAAACTAAAAATATACTCCCTATAAAAGAATCATCATTCAATTTAAATTTCAATAAGAAATAGAAAAAAGACAGAGAGCATTTTATTTTATCAATAACACATTGTGTTCCACGCATAATAATAAACAATAAGAATAAAATAGGGCAATTCTCTAAAATACCAACATTTTTGTTTTTTGGACAAAAATATCACCAAAATAAAATAATTTTTTTAATTTTTAAACTTTAAATTCTAAATTCTAAACACTAAACCCTACCCCAACCCTACCCCATAAATACTAAACCCTAAATTGCAAAATAATCAACCCAAACCAAAGATTTAAAATTCCATACCTATGAATAATAATTTGATATTAGTGATATTTTTGGAAAAAAAACTTTTTTAGTGGTATTAGAGGGCATTTCTCAATAAAATATCTGTCCTTTTTTTTTTTGGAAATGAGTATATTTATTATCTTGACTCTATCGATGAGCCATACACTACTACATACAAACATGTCTTAATTTCGCGATAGAACTAAATTGATAAAGACCTTTATCGTATTTACTCTGATTTGAAGAACATTATTTTTTTGCACTAAAGGGAAATTAATCAATTGAGTAACATCAATTGTTTTTTTATGCAGAATTTTTCCACAACTGTTGTGGTTGGTCATTGAGTCTAATGGTGTGTAGTGTGTACCAACTACCAAGCTGTTTTTATTGTTGTCATTCATAACATATTCCTTATATTTGAGTAAGAATATTGTTAACTTAATGCTCCAAAATGCTCAAAATATTCCTTATATTTGAGTAATACTAATTTCCTAGTCTTTATTTATAAATTGAGTTCATTTATTATAGTTTTTTTGTTAAATTTCGCCAATTCGATCATTTAAATTTAAGTGATGCATTAACATTTTATATTTGTTGTTACAACAAGTTACTGGTTAGAACCGGTAATTTTAAAGATAGTTAAAAATTGATATCATGAGGAACATGATTTATATATATAATTGGCCACTGCCATTTTAATTAAGATGTAAGTAAGCCTTATATTAATAGGCAAACATATGGAGCCCAAAGTAGGCAAAAGTATTCCCACACCCCAACCTTACATTTATATACATTTTTCTTCTGTTTCAACCAACATGTCTAATATTTATTAGTAATATGCACTTTTTTTTTTTTTTTTTTTTTTTCATAAGAGACATCGTTTGAAAATTACAATGCAAACAAGAAGGTGAATAAAATGAAAAAGATACAAGCATTGGATTGAGAAACTCGAGTGAAACAATAAAAGGCAGAGATACCAGTTCTCCTGGTGTTTTAACTTTGAAATGAAACGGAACCATGAAACAATAATATGCACATTTATATACTAGTAATCAATAAAAGGTATGACGTATCATCAATATGTACATATGTATAGCATATTAGTAAAAAGTTTTGAATTATTATTTCGTGCAAGCAGCTAGGGGTTTTTGTTATCCAAAAAATGTGGACATCATTTAATTTCCTCATGATTTGTTAGAGGAAATGGTATCTATTTCCTTAATAATTCCGCAATTGTAAGAGTTGACCAAGGTAATGCGTTTCTTTCGGGGGACGATAAAAGAAGACAAAAATTGTGTGTTTCTTTCCTGAGTCATTATTTTTTGTCTTGTTTTCAGATTAGAATAATATTACTACTAATATAAATAAATGTCACATAGCATATGCTTATGTTAGTTAATATTCCCCCACTAAATGGTCCTTTAATGTTTATTTGACTTATTTCTTGGACTTTTTTTGTTTGTGTTATTTGACTTGAAAACCTTAGCTTTGAATCGTTCATTTATTAGAATATGATTAGAAGAATTGAATAATCGATACCACCATTAACATACATTATTGCATTAGCCAAATGAACCACCACTTTGGTTCTGGGTATTGTGAAAGTCAATGCCTTTTCTTCAACAGTGTGTAAAGGAAAGAGAGAGAGAGAGTAGTAAATGAAATAAGAGATTGGTGATGAAAGGGGTCACCTTTGCTTTTTATATTCAAAACAGAGCTCCACAAATTTATCTTCTTTTTCCTCTCTTTGCTTTCTCTTTTGTTTCATTTGAGAAATCGAAAAAATTGATTGCTCATAAGCAAAATTTTGGGATCTGTTTTTTTCCTTTTTTTTTTTTTTTGTTTTTTTTTAAATTTTATTATTACGAATCCTTTCTCTCCTGAGAGAGACTAGACTGGTCCTTAGGGTTTGAGCTCCTTTTGACTCTTCTCTTCTCTTTCTTGGATTCCCTTCTTCCTTGTGGTTTTTCTTTCTCGTACTTTTGTTCGTTGAACTTGTCCCCTTTTACTTTCTTCTTCCTCTTCCGTCAATTTCGTTTCCCTCACTCTTTGTTTGAGCTCTCATCTTTTGTTTTCCATTTTTAAGGTCTCTCTTCTTTGATCTGTTTCTTCAAGTTCTTCTCTTTTCTCCTAATTCGTTACTTCTAGGGTTTTATAATGAGCTAGAAACAAAAACCCTTTTTTGGCTAAATCTCCTCAATTCTTTGGATTTTGAAATGCATTTCTCTCTGTGGAAGCAAATTCATCACTGTGCTGCTCTCATCTTAGACAAGAGTAAGAGCAGGAGAAGAAGAGATGGTTCTGATTCCTCTGTCAATGTCAGGAAAAAAGCTGCAATGCTTCGGAAATTGTATGAAGATAAGCTCAGGGAAGCTTTAGAAGAAGCTTCTGAAAATGGCTCACTCTTCAAATCCCAAGACATGGACCAAGACAATGAAGATGGAACCTTGGGGCGTTCCAGATCCTTAGCTAGACTTCACGCGCAGCGTGAGTTTCTACGCGCCACTGCTTTGGCAGCTGAACGGATTATCGAATCGGAAGACTCTATTCCTGAGCTTCGTGAAGCTTTGACCAAGTTTCTTAATATGTACCCAAAGTATCAAGCTTCTGAGAAAATTGATCAGTTAAGATCTGATGAGTATAGTCACTTATCATCATCAGCTTCGAAGGTATGTCTTGATTACTGTGGATTTGGTCTCTTCTCTTATGTTCAAACTCTGCACTATTGGGATACTTGTACGTTTAGTCTCTCTGAGATTACTGCCAATTTGAGTAACCACGCGCTTTACGGTGGAGCTGAGAGTGGAACTGTGGAACATGATATCAAAACTAGGATCATGGACTATTTGAACATCCCTGAGAATGAGTATGGTCTTGTTTTCACAGTAAGTAGAGGATCTGCTTTTAGATTGTTAGCGGAATCTTATCCTTTCCAGTCGAATAAGCGGCTTTTGACAATGTTCGATCACGAGAGCCAGTCTGTGAATTGGATGGCGCAGACCGCGAGGGAGAAAGGCGCAAAGGCTTATAACGCTTGGTTTAAATGGCCTACTTTGAAGCTATGTTCGACTGATTTAAAGAAACGGTTGTCTTATAAGAAGAGGAAGAAGAAAGATTCTGCGGTTGGGTTGTTTGTGTTTCCTGCGCAGTCTCGTGTTACGGGTACTAAGTATTCTTACCAGTGGATGGCTTTAGCTCAGCAGAATCATTGGCATGTCTTGCTTGATGCTGGTTCTTTAGGTCCCAAAGATATGGATTCGCTCGGTTTGTCATTGTTCAGGCCAGAGTTTATCATTACCTCGTTCTACCGCGTGTTTGGGCATGACCCGACGGGGTTTGGTTGCCTGTTGATTAAGAAATCAGTTATGGGGAGTCTTCAGAGTCAATCCGGGAAAACGGGATCAGGAATAGTGAAGATCACGCCTCAGTATCCGTTATATCTCAGCGATTCAGTAGATGGTCTTGATGGATTGGTTGGTTTTGAAGATCATGATGAAGATAAAATCAAAGAAGCTCATCGTCCGGCAACTCAGATGCCTGCTTTCTCTGGTGCATACACTTCAGCTCAAGTGAGGGATGTGTTTGAAACAGAGCTCCTAGAAGATAACATCTCTTCTGATAGAGATGGAACTACTAGCACCACTATTTTTGAAGAAACCGAAAGTGTTTCAGTTGGAGAATTGATGAAAAGCCCGGTTTTTAGCGAAGATGAGTCATCGGACACTTCGTTATGGATTGATTTGGGTCAAAGTCCTCTTGGGTCTGATCAGCATAATAAGATTGCTTCTCCGCTGCCACCAATTTGGTTTACCAACAAGAGAAACCAGAAACAAAGACACTCGCCGAAACCAATACCGAAGAGTTACAGCAGTCCAATGTATGATGGTAACGACGTCCTCTCGTTTGATGCTGCTGTTATGTCAGCTACAGAGCACGGGACAAACTCGACTCCATCACGGAACAGGAGGAGCTCTAGTAATAATCTCCATGTTCAAGAGATACAGGAAGAAAACTACTTTCGTAGCTTGGCAAATGGCTCAAAATCTTCCAACATTTCATCAGAAATCAAAGAGAGTGCTATTAGACGAGAAACAGAAGGAGAATTCAGGTTATTGGGAGGAAGGGATGGCGGTAGAAGCAGGCTACTGGGTGTTGAGGATGAACATCCGAGCAAAGGAAGACGGGTTTCATTTAACATGGAACGTGTTAGTCACAGCATGGTAGAGCCCGGCGAAGCTTCTCTAGCTAGTGTGTATGATGAAGAGTACAATAACACGAGTGATGTTGAAAATGGGGATGATGAGGGTGCGGATGATGAATGGGACAGGAGAGACAACGAAACCGAGATTATTTGCAGACATATCGATCATGTGAATATGTTAGGTCTCAATAGAACCACGACGAGACTCAGGTTTCTGATTAACTGGCTTGTGATATCGTTACTGCAACTACAAGTGCCTGAAGCAGGAGGCAGAAACATGAATCTTGTGCAGATTTATGGGCCGAAGATCAAATACGAAAGAGGAGCAGCGGTTGCATTCAACGTGAAAGATAAAAGCAAAGGTTTTGTCAGTCCGGAAATTGTTCAGAGACTTGGTGAACGAGAAGGTATATCTCTTGGCATTGGTATACTGAGTCACATACGCATAGTGGATGATAAACCGAGGAACTATAGAGCTCGGACTAAAGAAGATAGTGCTTTGCACTTGCAGAATGAAGCTGGGAAAAACGGGTTTATAAGATTTGAGGTTGTTACAGCTTCTCTTAGCTTCTTGACAAACTTTGAAGATGTTTACAAGCTTTGGGCTTTCGTCGCCAAGTTCCTAAACCCTGGTTTCAGCAGAGAAGGTTCGCTTCCTACTGTTGAAGAAGAAGAAGCAGAGGATTCAGAGACGTGAGTTCGTAGTAGAATAGCACAAAGCCACAACTTTTAGAGGGTGACTCGGAGAGGCTGACATAACCAATGATTGTATCATCAAGAATAGATGTGGTTCACATGCCTTGACCGTTATACGCGCTTTGATCGCTCTCCCGGAGATGAAATGAGGGTAGAGAACTGTGAATTGAGAGATTTGGTATGGCTTGTAATCTGAAGGCAGCACTTATTGACCCAAAGATTCCACCGTTTGGTAAATTTGGCCTTCTGTTTGTGCTTTTTTGTTGTTGTGAGAACACAGTTTCTGAAATTGTCAGAAACTTGTAACTTAGTGCCTACAAAACTGATTCAGATCAATATATACACTTAGATTATATATATAGTCCTTGTAGCAAGAGAACTCAGATTCTTCCAAAACATTCTCTTTTAGTTTCTTTATGTTATTGGCCTTCACGTTGATTGCGTATGACACCTCTTCCAAAACATTCTATTTACTTGTTTAAACCAAGCTAAATCGGACCAGGAAAATGTGGAGAAACCGAACCAAAAACCAACCGAAAATAAAATTCAATTTGGTTTCATTTCCTTTGTTTTTATATGCAAACAAACTACAAGTTCAAAACAAACTGAATCAATCAAACCGAACGAGGTTTAGTTTTGCTTAGGTTTAGTCTGAATTGTATGGAGAGCGTCTGAGCAATTTTAGTAATAAATAAAGATCTGATACATGTAGGTGGTAGTAGAAGTAGCCAAAAAGGCTAACTAAAACAAAAATGTTATGGAATTGAACCCACATGAATTTTACATCTTAAGTTTCATTTTCTCTGTCGCTGCTTCTTGGCTAAAGCAGCACCGGTGACAAGTCGGAGAGCTTGGCCAGAGTTCTTGATGACTGAAGATGATCTCGGGACTTGCGCTCTCCTCATCTTCAAGAAATCTAACCCGTTTTTCAAGCATTCCGGTGGTGGAATCTCCTTGTAAATAACCGTTTCGATCCTGCACACACAAGAGAGACTTGATCAGAGCAAATCACAGAGTGACGCTAAAAATTTTTAAGCCAAGAATAGATGATCATACCCTGAGCTTTTTTGCTTTTTCTTTCTTGGGATTTCGTCTATGATCTCTTCTTCTTCAGAATCCGACTCGCCTTTTTGTCTGTGAAATGAGAGAAACTGCCAATCTTAGACATTTTCTATAGCTTAAAGTGTTTAATCATAAAGAAATAAGGATATTAAGTTTCAATACTTTTCTCTCTCAGCAAGAAAGTCTATGATGTCTTTGGAAAGGAATCCCTTCTTTGCAAGAGCTTCAGAGTTTTCCTCGGGTTCTTCTTCTTTTTCTTCTTCTACATCTTTTAATGTTTCAATCTTTCGAGGTTTCCGGGGCGTTATTTGCTCTGCCATGATCTTGCGCCTCTCTTTCTTTTCACGGGAAATCCTACATAAGAGAAATCAATCTCATTAAAGAACCCACACATTCCTAACTTAGTCCTCTAAAGAAGCTTAGAGATCAACAAGTACACAAACAAAGCTTAGGATACAAAGAATAAGACAAAATGGCAACGGATATCTATACAAAAATGGCTCTGCGGTTTTAAGATTAATGTTCGAGTGAAAACATATAAGCTATCGACCAAAAACCACACTTTCTAAAGGTCCAACGAAGGATTACACACAGCTAACAAGCCTTGCATAGTTTTGCTAAGCTTAAAAGTGATCAGATATACTAAGAACTAAGTAACAATCAAAGGTATGAATAGTTTATCTTCCTCCATAAACTCCTAATTCACAAGCTTCATAAGTTCTTCAAACTATTTTCAGCTATTCAAAGACAGTAAAAACGAATTCCTAATGAGCTGAGCTAGAGAGAGAGAGAGAATACAAACCTAGTCTTATTCTCTCTCTGTATTTTCCTCAATGCTGCATCTTCCAGCTTCGCCTAAAACAAGTCAAAACACCATTATACGCTAAGAAAAATGCAATTGGATTGACAGTTACAGCTAATCCAAGTAAGAGTAAGGTACAGAACAACAAACGTAGAGAAATTACCTGCTCCTGGGTGAATTCTTCGGGTGCATCGGAGTCGGAATCGTGTTCTTTATTATCCGACATCGAATCAGGTTTTCTAGGTTTACCGTCACACTAGGGTTTAACGGCTCTGCAAACTCCCAAATCACAACGACGGATTACACTTGCAGACAATAGTGTTCCTCTCTTGTAATCAGAGAGACTTGGTTTTGTTCTTTATGATGGGCTTCTTTTGGGCTCTCGTTCGCCTTTTTATGTAAGCCCATTAATTCAGAAATGAACAGTTGATTATTTCTTTATTTTTAATTCGTTAGCAAAAGCTGGAATAGCTCAGCTGGCTAGAGCGTGTGGCTGTTAACCACAAGGTCGGAGGTTCGAACCCTCCTTTCAGCGTTTTTTTATAACATTTTTTTTTTTTTTTTTTTAGTAAAAACACCTAAATTTGTATACAAAATACAAAACATAATTACTACTGACCTTCACAAAAGTAAAACAAATTGTTGACAAAAGAAAAAAAAAAAAGTAAAAACAAAATATACAGTATATACTAGAACAAGCCGACCAAAACAAATATGGTACGAGACAAGAATGCTGACCATAAATATAGTAAGAGTCTAAGAGACAAGAAAAAGCAAATAAGACAAAACTCTATTCAAGAAAAACAAAAAAATGGTGTACACATATATATAGAGCATTACAGATAAAATCAATTGAATGAGTTACATCACTTTTGTAGTTTTTAGTAAAAGAAGACAATTACACAACCATATCTATATACATATACTCTCAGCCAACCAAAAACCATTAATAAATTTAACTCATGGTTCTATTTTACCCTCCCCAAACCCAAATCTATACAATGCATCACCAAACATATTTCACTGATGCAAAAGCAACCTGAAACTGAAGTCATATGGTACTACTTGAACCAACTCCATCAGTGATTCTTTGTTCTTTCTCTCCATACACTTAACTGCTTCTTCTCTGAGTTTATCAGGCAATTGAAGGCAAATCCAATCGAGCAACGATTCCAAATCCTTTGCAAAGTCGAGTAAATACCAATCTAATACCTTTGGAAGCATTAGTTTACTGTTCTTTGAGATCCCAACTGATGCTTGAAGATAATCTCTCTTTGCAGCTTCTAGCTCTTCCTCTACATTAGCTGCTGTGTAGACCCTTACCTTCAGTTTCACAAAAGAGAAGATACAAAAAGTTAGTTTTCGGATATTTTGTCCAAGTACAATCCATTTTCATGGAAGTTTTTGCAAGCCCATTTCTAAAAGTACTTGACAGTTTGCATCTTTCGACGCCAAATTGAGTTGATATGAAATTAAGCACAACTTACAGCAGGAGAGGACCAGCTTCCACAGGCAAGGGCAAAGGTGACCAAAGGCTCTGACCATTCCAATCCAAATGTGCTGTGAGCTCTCATCTCTTCATGTGTTGCAGTTTTGGGACAAGTCTTTTTTCAAAAGAAGATGCAGAAGAAAACATAAAAGAATCAAACTTAGTTTCATTGTTGATGGTTCAAAGAAAAAATGATAATAAAGGCGCTTACGAATTTCAAGTGGTATGGAAGTCTCAAGATGAAATGTTCAATTGTGATTGCATTTAGTGAGTGTCCTCCTACAATTATTGTTGCCTGACACAACAAAGAGAAGATCAATATAAACCGACCACAAAACACGTTAACGAGCAATGATGTCAAATTTTGGTTTGAATCTAAACCTTTTGCATCAGTGCTACAACCATTTCAGGGGTCCCCGGGATTCCGTGCTCCAAGAATGCCTATGAAGATAAATTGGAAACAATACATCAGGTTTTCTCCAACATATTACAGACATTTTTCTACCTCTATTATAGAAACAAATCATAGAAGTCTCACATTCATCACGCAGGAATTATAAGCATTTATCCAGAATGCAAGCTTCTGCTGGTGGCTAAGACCGTCTAGATTTACTACGGAAAGCTTATTGAGCAGGAACCTGGAGATTGAAATAGTTACACAAAACATGAGTTTAGTCATCACAATTATTCTAAAAGATTTCATATCATTTGTTTAAAGAAGAAACTTACTTGAGACGATGGATCAGAAATGAAGCATTGACTCTTCTTCCAAGATCAATTGAAGATGCATCAACCGAGCAAAGATGCTTGTATGCACCAAGCTCTCTTGTTCTCCATTCTGAACAGTTATTATATGGATCCAAGTCAATGTCCTTCGACGAGCTAATCCTCAAGATAATACTCACCAGACATTTCAGTAAATCCTCTGAAACTCTGTTTGCTGCTTTTCCACTTTGCACTGTTTTGTCTTCCGAAGATGATCCCGACACACTCTCCTGTGCTTTGTCCTGATCTGCTAATCTATCATCTAGCTGAACGACCGAAAAAACAAAAATGGAGAAAACTTTCAGAAAAAATCTATAGTTTCATGCATTTGTGAAAGCGTAAATATGTACTACTTACCTGCAATTTGATTGCTTCTGAGTGTTTATCCGCTGCTTCCTCTGGCTTAATCAAAGGTTTCTTCTTCTTTACAGATGTCAAGAATCTTCCAAGCTTCTTCTCAGGTGATTCTTTATTCTTCTTGTCTTTCGAAGCATTACTAGCGGTCTGATTCTCTTTCCCCCTCACATCTACTGGCTCAGTAACACTGCTTAGATTCGGTTTAGGCGACGCTTGTTTGCCATTTACCACTCTCTGACCACTTCGGTCATTAACTGTTTGATCAGAGGAGAAGATTTTCCTACTTGAGATACTTCTGCTAAGACTATGACTCTGTTGATGCTTTTTAGGGGGAGTGATCATAGAATTGAACTCGTGCTGCGACATGGATTTTGATCGCTGGTGTTTACTGCTTCTAACGGGCGAATTCTCGTTCAAACCGTTGTTGTTAGGACTCTCCATATTCTTCTTGGAAGATATGTAAACAGCTTCTTGGTATAGGCCTTGTCTAAAGCTTACAACTTGCTCTTCTAACCGAACAACTTCCTCTTCAAGAACAGCTACTTCAGCAAGAAGCTCCAATGTCTTATAAAAAAACCCCAAAAAAGAAACAAAAATCAAACAGAAAGAACAAGTAGTTTGAAATATCGAATTCGAAAATCCAGCATTCGGGTCTTACATTTCGAGGGAGATAAGACGGAAGACGAGGTAAAGCTCCTAAAGGTCTAGTGAAAGCTCTCTCCAATGCTCTATGCACATTCTCCTCCTGTTTCAGCTTCCTCTTTAGCTTATCAACCTAATACAAACAACATTCTTTAGACTCAACTCATCACTAAATCATCAAAACATTAACTCAAAGAATTTGTCACCATACATCTTGTAGTAAATCCATTTTCCTTTCTCTGTTAGCTCGACGTCGATTAACAAGAGATTTTCCTGAACTAGCAACAGCTCCATTGCCTTGAGACTCCATCTTCTTCTTCTCGTCCTTTGCAGATTTCAGAATACCACGAAACATCATTACTCATATAGACAAAAAAAAAAAACAAAAACGCACTCAAAAACAGAATGAAGGAAGTCAAATTGGAGCAAATAAAGAAACTGTAGTTGTGAGCCTTTGATAGTGGAAAACAACACACACTTCCAGAATGAGGATAAGAATTGAGTATCGATCACTTTCACTGTGACCAGTAATTATTTCACTAGGAATAACTATTTTTCAGAAAACAAAACAAGAAAAAGCAAAGATTCGGTTGTTAAATAGTCCAATGTTGAAGCCAAGAATCTTAAGAAAATATCTGAAATCCAAATTATCAAAGATTTTATCATCTAAAGATTTTATCTCTAGAGACTTAAGCATATCCACTAAGAAAGATTTCCCCAAAGAGAAAAGCAATCAAAATTGGGTTAACAAAAGTGGAAAAGTGATAAGAGAGAAAAGAAAAAAAAAAGACAGTTACTTGATTGGTGTCATGCTTTGAAGGAGCTTTCATGGAGGAAAGAGCAGCTCGAACACTAGTGTTCATCGCTTCTCTCTCTCTCTCTCTCTCTCTCTCTTCAACTTTTGCTTTCTCTCCACTCTAACTGATATAAACCCAAGAAAGAGAGACCCATCAGGATAAAACAGAAGTAAAAAGAAAGATAAGAGTTTAATGTTTAAGTATGAGGACAACTAAGAAAACTTGAACAAAAAACTAAAAGTTTTGAACTTTTGTGAGAAATAATAAATGGGTGTTGATAGCTATTTAGTACCTGTGGATTTTATGAAGACAGAGCGGGAAAACTTGAAGAAAAAGCGACCGAGAAGCAGAAAAAGGCTGGCATGTGTTTTAATGGAAGCTTATGTTTCCCAAAGATCCACAATTTGTAGTATATTTTAATCCAATTTATGTATAGATGAATTGGTCAGATAATCTCGAACAGCGCGATGAAGAAAACTATACAGAATCTCTCATTGGAGGTCAAGAAGTAGCAGAAAACGACGAGAGATCAAACGTTTAATCGCCATTTCTTGTAAAAAAAGAATGGTTTTTTAAAAAATATTATAAATTAGAGATTGAGAACTGAAGTGATATGTTATCGGAGGAGATTGAGAAGATGGGAGATCTGAGTGACGAGCAGCCTCGAGCTGGAGGAGAATTGTGTGAGAGATGAAGACAAACTAACTACTAGAAAGAGAGCGACTTTTTTATCTCATTTCTTTCTCTTTTATTAATTGTAATTTGGTATTTAGTTGCTTGGTGCTTTCATTTTCTCTCAATCTTTTCACTTCTTTTATTTCAAGATATTATTTTCCTCGAAAAGTTTATAAATGATATATTAAAAATTCCAAAATTCAATAATATACTTAATTATTTACTTTAGTTATTTTACTAGCTAAAACATGTGATCATACCGGAATATATAACAATATAAATATGTGTGTGTTTTTTTGTCATCATATAAATATGTGTTTAAAATTTATGAATACTATAAATATAAAATTTTCTCTTGTAAATTTCAAAATAATGAAGAAAATGAATACAATGTGATAAATAAATTAAACGATCTTTGGATTTTTATAACCTTTTTGGTACTACTTCAGAAGTACTGGATACTAATTATTTCTATATCAAAAATGTCATTCGAATGGTTTGTAAAATTTGAACATGGTTTTAAAAAAAAAAAAAAAAAAAAAAAAAAAAAAAAGGGGGGNAAAAAAAAAAAAAGATAGTGGGGTTTGGTGGTTTCCAGCTTTTTTGTTTCGAGTTTTCATAGTGAGTGTCTGAGTGATAATTTTTGGTGCAATTTAGATGGAAAATCCAAAATAATTGGTCACTGCTATTTTGTCTATGTCAATGGTCAGTGGTCACTACTATTCAGTCTACTCTAATAACAGCAGTTTAAAGCTGTCAATTCGATTATTCTAAAGAAATCATCTCTAGTTGCAGTTCTCAAATATCTTATGTGATTTTATTTTTTTGTATGAAAATACCTCATATCAAGTAGTAAATCTTACGTCTTGTTGATTAGTTTAAGGGGCTTATAAATAACCAATTGATTAGAGAATTGATTAGGGATTATTCTTGTGTAATCAATAATTATGCAGGCTGTACTTAAAGACAAGCGTTTGGCAGAGTTAAATTCTGATACCTTTTAGAGAAAGCAAAGATAACGTGCTTATTAATTATGATGTTAAAAGAAAACAATTTAAAAGTAAAAACTTGAAAGATGCTGACATCTCACTAGTCTAACTTTTTTAACATTTGATTTCATTTCTCCTTTTTTGCTGTCAAATCGGGTGATCCACACTTAAAAAAAAAAAGAAGTAATTCAGAAAAGAAATGTGAAAATAAGGGTAGGTAAATATTAATATGTTTTTCCTATTGAAGTAGAATGTTTCAATATGCATTTTATTCAAATATATTTTGACTATAACTTTATAAGTAGTTTTTTTCTTTGTCAACTAATGGGTTAAATGTCTTTATATTCTTATAAACTTTGTAAAAAAAACTCGTAAAACCAAATCATCAAAAACCAGAAATAGATGGAACATGTTGGGTCCTGAGATTAAAAAGGAAACTCATTAAAAGTGGTAATGTCATACCCCGGAAAAAGGAAATATGAAACTACAATTATTATTTCAACAATGACAAAACTTTGATATATGGAGATTTTCATTTTCCGAGGCTAAGCGTGGTATGTCATACCATCAGTAATTTGATTATTTTAATCAACAACTAACATGGCTGTTATAGTAGTTTCTTTATAAAAAAAAAAAGAAAAAGAAACGGTGGATTAGGTATAAATAATTAATGGAATTAAATGATACTTTGGCAGATTCTAATAAGCATTAGCACGTGACAACACAAAGCTTTTGCAAAACTTGCTTTTTAACTCATGCTTTCCTTTGAACAAAAAAAAAAAAAAAAAAAAACTCATGTTTTCCATTTNGCTTTCCATTTCTCTAGTGGACCCATTCACCATGCTCTTTGTATTCATCACATTAGTACTTAGTTACGGAATACACCTTTCTTCCATGTTATTACATTCTAGTGATACAATCTTTTTTTATGGAAAGAATTTCGAATAACAAAAAACATTATATGCATGAATTTTTACATTATAGTATGTTATTACGTTTTTAACTTGTTAAGCTAAAGCTATGCATGTGTATGCATGCAGTATGCTTAACAGTATGATGTAACTCGGATAAAATACTACAATACAACTATTTTATTTTCTTTATACTGTATGAATGAGTGAATTGATCAAATTTTCGTAATTTTTTTAAAATGGTATTTAAAAGACTTGTCATGAGACAGACTCATAACCTCCTTTGTTTCGCTTAATTTATTAGCATATACAGTATCCCTTTATTAGAGATCCGGTGCACATTTATTAGAAAAAACAGAAAACCTAACAATTATTAGTATCTTATAATTATTGTTGTAATGTTTTCTAATAAGTTTTCCAGTAGCCTCGAATCACAATTAGTATCAACTTATAACGCAAATCAATAATCTAGTAATAGTATTTCCTATTTTCATAACTAAACAAATCGAGATAGCTACTAGATACACATATAAGTAAAAGACATCTAGTTTATCAAAAAAAAAAAAAAAAAAAAAGTAGTAAAAGACATCTTCGGACGTGCATCATTTTAATACAATGTTAGGCATGCGTCTCGCAATCCAAGTCATTATTTCCTCTTTCTGTTATTAATTTATTTATTCTTTTAAAATCTTTTTTATTTGCCTTTACCATGGATGTACACAATTTTTCAGTCCATTCTATTCTACAAAATCAGTCGGACACTATGATGTATAAGACGTTTCGATCATGATAAAGAAATAATACCTTTTCTTTTAGTTTTCTATAATTTTAAAATTTAGAATATAATTTTACAAGTTTGACAAAAAAAAAAAAAAGAATATAATTTTACAAAAGAAACTTAACTTAGAATACATTTATCGTATTTTATATTTATAACTATAATAAAGCATCGAACATAAATTTGGACATTCCCTCTGAAATAGAGGATGTAAATAAGTGCAAAATTAATAGCAGAATCAACAACACAATGGGATCTCTCAGTTCTACAAACAGAAACGAGAACATGCATTAACGGTTAACCGATTACAATAAAAAAATGGTCCAAAGCTGAACACAGTAATTTCCTTTTGCTTTTCTTTTTCGTTTTTTTTTTTTTTACTTTCCTCTACTTTTGGGCTGGACCCAGACACTGTGTGGTCCCGCATAAAGTGGACCCTTATTGGGCCTAGACTTAACCCGACGATCAAAAAGGTTTGCACGAATTAGCGTATATTCTAATTATTTTAAAGATATAAATTCATTTAACAGTTGAGTAATATAAAACAATACATAGCGACATAAATTTGTTCGTATGTGTCAAAAAAAAAAGGTCGTACACTTCTTAAATAAAAAATAATTATTCAAAAATTATGTTAGCATTACACCAAAAAAAGTCGACGTCATTTATTTCCTAATATATATATATATAGATATACCAATCAGAAAAAATTGGGAATTTTTATAAATATTTTGCACAAAATTTCTTTTGTCAGTGTCCTTTTAAAATGGACCATTCTCAGCTTCAAGTGCATTTCTATTAATTCATAAAGACCCAAAAAAAAAAAAAAATTTGTTTTCAACAATCTTTTCTACGTGACAAATTATTGTTTTAAATTATTTATCGCAAATATTTTTCACTACATAATAAATAAATACATCCCATAATTTTGAACACCACTAAGAAAATGTCATCAATATTTTGTCTTGCCATTTCATTTTCCACTCTTAGTGAATATATTCAAAATACAACCAATTACAAAAACTTTACAAACTATAATGTATCAAGGTTTTAACTTGTTATCTATTTACCCAAATCAAAAAGTACTGTATATCTTAGACCAAACTTATGGTATACAATAAAGAAGTTTCTAAATATAGTAACTCATCTCATAATTTCTCCAAGGTTCTTTATACGATCACTAATATATGCTATTTATAGATAAATGTAATAAATATATTAGATGACACATAAGTGTCACCTCTGATCATCTAGCCTCTTCCCATCACATGCCATTAATGGACCTATGTGGTGCTGATAGTAACGTACAACCATGACGACGTCTCATGAGAGGATCTTACTATAACACAATTAAAACATATAAACTTGCACTTGTAAATTTGTAATTTTATATAAGGAAACATTATGTCCTTTTTTCCTATCCCTGTACATTTGCCACATTTATACACATAAAATCAGCTCATATCCATCGATCGGTCCCCAAATTTTAAATGATTAGTCAATTTTTTCTTCCTTTTGATAACCAATGTGGTCCAATAAGACAAGTGAATAGGGTCCATTTAGGGCTAGCGTACGTGGTACATCGCATGTTCACTATCACTTATGAGCGCATGCAAGTGAAATTACATGTCAAAACCTTACGCCATATACACTTAATTATATGTGTATATATAATGTACAAAACAAATCGATTTTTGTTGATCACACATTTTGTCAATAAGTATTTGTTTTGTAACATTATGTCCAAAGAATGTTTTTGTGTCAGTTTTCTTTTTTCTAATAAAACATAAGACAATAAACAATAATGCTTTTCAAAGTAAATAGTGACAATAACTCTGCAAAAAACAGATTATAAAATCTACGACATTCAAAATTAGAACGAAGATCACGCATTAGTGATTATGCAAGTTAGCAAACGAGTTCAAATTAAAGCTTATGGAAAGTTCTTCAGCCAAAGAAATATTTAAGTCTACATCTAGAGGAATATTTGTATTTATGTAAAATTTGATGACATAAACATCATGAGAACATAATCACAACATGTAGTTTAGTGATTTATTTTACTGTTGCTGTGTCATAATTAATTCATGAAAATAATTAAGATATGTTCACTTCATTATAACACATGTTGTTATCTGTTTTTTTTTCCAAGTCTAATATATTTTTTAAGTATTTTAGAAAAAGTATCAAATGTTAAAACTTAATGCTATTTTGAAATCACAACATGTAGTTTTAGTGATTTATTTTACTGTTGTTGTGTCATAATTAATTCATGAAAATAATTAAGATCGATATGTTCACTTCATTATAACACATGTTGTTATCTGTTTTTTTTTTTCAAGTCTAATATATTTTTTTAGTATTTTAGAAAAACTATCAAATGTTAAAATTTAATGCTATTTTGAAAATCTTGGTTAGTTTATTAAAAATATTGCATGATGGATAGTAACTAAATGGATAAACAAATAGGTTGAAAGCTATTGAGAAATAAATGAATGAACGAAGTTACATCTTTTTCATAAAGCTGGACTGCCACAGTGTGATAGAACAACGAAGATAAGGAGAGTACTGTCAACTGTGGTCATTGGTCAACGTCAACTTCACTAATGATCACTAGTCCTTGAGAGTTTCATAATTTGTCAACTTGATTATAAATATTGGGCCTTAATTGCTGTAAGAAAAAGAATACTATTGGGCCTTAATTTGAAACCCACATAAATAGGCCCGAGTATTAGTGAAACCCAATCTTGTAAAGCGCAAAAACATATGGAAATACAGTAAAACCTCTATAAATTAATAATATTGGGATCTTTAGTAATTTATAATATTTTATTAATTTATCGAGATTATTAATTTATCGATATACTATTTGAACCAAAAAACTAATTTAGGACCGAAAAAATATATTAATTTAGCGAGATATTAATGAATCGAATATTAATTTATAGAGGTTATACTGTATGTAGTCGTCTTGTTTGTCAGTGAAAATAAACATAACCGACAATGCCAACCGACAATTGAATCGGATATGAACCAAATGGTTTACTCGGTTTATGGGGTCGATTCCGTTTAATTTCTGATCAATCTGTGTTTTTCTCTTTTTGTTTCATCTGATCAAACTGTTTATGGATCAAAGAAAAGTTAAATAATAGAAGAACTGTACAATTTAAATTTGTTTCCAAGCAGAAATTTAATTTCAGTGACCTCTGCCGCAACATTTTCTTTTGTTGCATTATCGTCCATTACAATTTTTTTTTTTTTTTAAAAACCCGTTGTGTTATCTAAACCTCCAGTGGACGATAATTCAACATTAATAAGATCTTATTAAATAATTCCGTAAAGAAAATTTCGTATATAGTATTTTCATATAGAAACATTGAAGTAAATTCTTTCAAAAGATTGATAGAGCTAACTACGCGCATTATAAAACAGGTAATTAAGTCGTGAGATAGAAACTTCTAATAAAATTGGTTATAAATATAGTTTTACATGTAATAACTAATAAGATGAGACAGCAGATGCTAATCCTGAGATCATCTTCATGATCTTGAGTGATTCTTTTGCTTCGATCTCTTACTTGTTTGTACCTCGTTTGGCAAATGTAGTTTCGGATTCGATTGCTAAGTCTGCTCTTGTGGCAGCAAACTCCTCCTCTAATGGAGAGTAACTCTGTTTCGGTATCTTTTATTAATATAAGTTTGTTCAAAAAAAAAAAAAAAAAAAAAAAAAGGAAGGGGGGGGGGGTGNGGATAGGGAGGGTGATGTGTGTCATAGCAAATCCAAAAAATTCAAACTCAATGAAAAAGTCAAATAATTGAGTTTTGAATCTTGTGATGGAGATCTCGTTAGCTATTTTCTTGGACAGTCCACGAAAGAATCCTTACTTAAGATTATCTTTTACAGTATCTTTTTGTAAATTAAGCTTAATTATGCCAGGTCAAGCTCGGCATTGATATTGTCTCGAAATTTAAATTATATAAAATTCCAAATGAAACTATAAATATATGAACTACAATCATGATTGGCACGAAATGTACGAAGAAAAAGTCTGACCATATAATTATATATCTTTGAGAATATCATACACGTGAAGTAGAGATATATCATCTAGCTATAATACAAAAATGATATAATAAGTTGGTGTTTAGTTGAGAAAGCGTGCTTGCATGCCATAATGCTAACGTTATTTTGTATTTCAAATGTTTGGTTGGTCTTGGATAGTGATTCGCTAACAGAAAGTTATGGACTCAAAAATACAGCTTTTACAGATCCGAATTTCGTAAAACTGCGTATTTCGAAAGCTAATCTTGAGATCATTTTCTCATTGAATTGACAGATGTCTTTAGAACAAGTCTGGATAGTGGATTGAGACGGGAGATGTGTCGTAGCAAATCCAAAAAATCCAAAGTCAGTTTCTGAATCTTTTGATGCAGAACTCGCTTGGCTGTTATTCTTTATTGCAAAGTCCACGTACGGAAGAAAAATATTTGTTTCTTAATTTAATTTTATTTATTGCAATTATTTCTTGTAAATTAAATAAGCTATGACAGCTCAAGCTCCACGACATAACTGATATAGTTCCTTACTATAAATTATCTTATTCCAAAGAAACATATATTAGCTATAATCCCCCTTAGCACGAAATGTATGAAGAAAAGTCTGACCAAATATACGAGTGAAATTCTGCATTTATATATATCGACCTCTGTATCCATAACTTTTACCAAATTTTATTTGATTTATAATATTCTAACTGAAATTAAAAGAAGCTCGATCATGGAGAACGACTCGTCCTGCAAGAAAAACAAACCGCCATCATGCGGATCACTCGTAACAATCCTCAGCATCGACGGCGGTGGAGTCAGAGGAATCATCGCCGGAGTAATCCTTGCTTATCTCGAAAAACAACTTCAGGTTTATACATATTTCAGTAGAATTTGCAAATTACTAGATAGTAGATACATATGATAGGATCAGATACTCGGACTAATTACCATTGATCTATTTCATTTTTTTTGTAGTTATTATTTTTGGAAATTGTTAATCCTTTAAATTTTGTCGGTATAAAAAGGAACTCGATGGAGAAGACGTGCGGCTAGCTGATTACTTCGACGTGGTAGCTGGAACTAGCACCGGTGGTCTTGTGACGGCGATGTTGACTGTACCGGATGGGACCGGTCGACCTCATTTTGCGGCCAAAGACATTGAGCCGTTTTACCTTGAACATTGTCCCAAGATATTTCCTCAGCCCGAGTAAGGATATAATATATATATTTAGTATACTGTATATTAACTAATTACAAAGTTACAATAATTAGATCTTGATTTGTATTTCTGTTAAAAACAGATATATAAAAATGATGCTTGCATGTTAAAAATCTGATGCTATATGAAAAAAAGTGAAGGAAAAAGTCAAACTAATTATATGAATGTTTTTGTCCTTATACGTGTTCGGTGTCCCATATAATTTTTTTGGACATTTGAATGTTTTCATTTCTAATAAACAATTGCTATAAATATCAAATTCCACGTGGCAACTAAAAAGACATACTAGTGAACAATGCAGAGGTTTGTCTGCTCTGTTACCGAAGCTTCCAAAGCTTCTGTCTGGTCCAAAATACAATGGAAAGTATCTACGAAATCTACTAAGTAAGCTTCTTGGAGAGACAAGACTTCACCAGACACTCACAAACGTTGTCATACCTACCTTCGACATCAAGAAACTTCAACCCACCATCTTCTCCTCTTACCAGGTTCCTCTCCATCTATCACTAAAATCTAAAGTTCTTGTTTCAGCCTAATTAAAAACCTTATAATTAGTTCACTTTTTATTTGTTTGTTTGTTTGAAGGCGTTGTTTGACCCTAGCTTGAACGTCAAGGTATCAGACATATGCATAGGCACATCAGCTGCTCCCACTTTCTTTCCTCCTCATTACTTTACCAATGAAGACAGTCAAGGCAAGAAGTCAGAGTTTCACCTGGTTGATGGCGCGGTTACTGCTAATAACCCGGTACTGTTGCCTACAAAGAGATTGAAATACTTTCGAATTTTCATATAGCCCTTTAATTTTTTCGAAAATCACAGCAGAAGTAATCCCGGTATATATATTTGGTTTTTTCATAGACTTTGGTGGCCATGACTGCGGTGTCTAAGCAGATTATAAAGAATAATCCAGATATGGGTGAGCTCAAGCCGTTAGGGTACGATCAGTTTCTCGTTATATCAATAGGAACGGGATCTACAAAAAAAGAGGAGAAGTACAGCGCAAAAAAGGCTGCAAAATGGGGAATCATATCTTGGTTATATGACGATGGATCTACTCCGATATTAGACATTACCATGGAATCAAGCCGCGACATAATCCATTATCACAGCTCTGTTGTGTTTAAAGCCCTACAATCTGAAGACAAGTACCTCAGAATCGATGTAAGAGCTAAATATAAACATGAATGTGTGACCAAATTTGTGATCGTTTCATTTACCCGAACTTTTAATGTGTGAAATTGATTGCAGGATGATACATTGGAAGGAAATGCAAGCACTATGGATCTAGCGACTAAGTCTAACTTAGAGAATCTTGTGAATATTGGAAAGAAGATTCTGACAAACAGAGTCATGCATATGAACATCGACACTGGTGTATATGAACCTATTACTCAAAATGTTACCAACGCTGAGGAACTAAAGAAGTAATTAAGAAGTTTCATATATTTTGTTGTTGGGTTTCTTGGATCACAAGTAATCTCATTCTTTGATATTTGTTAATGTAGGTATGCGAAAATCCTCTCTGATGAAAGGAAATTAAGGAGAATGAGAAGCGACACAATGATTAAGGATTCATCAAACTGATCACAAGAGACCAAATATAAGGAAATACAGCTCGATGATCACTCGTGTTATTGTGTGAACGAATTTATGTACAAGTTGACATTGTTATGTACATTGTTTTAAACAGTTGATTTTTGTGTGTGTGTGTGTTTTTAAAATTTTTTTATTTTATTTTTTTGTGTGTTACTCAGGCGAATCCTCTCGTCGCCTTGTTGGTTTTTTTTATTCTGTTTTAATTCTTTTCGGAATTGCAATATACAGAAGTTTCATAAATCAAGTAACGAATAACGATTTTCCAGGTTACATATATATATATATATATATTTGTTTTCCCTAAAACATATCTTGTTTATTTCGATCGTAAACTGTAATTAAGAATAGAAAGAGATAATACATTTTTTCTTAATTTTTTTTTTTTTTTTTTTTTTTTTAATAAAAAAAAATTTTGGGNAAAGTTCTGGGCCCCAGGCCCGAAACCACAGCATATAATATTAGTTTCGTCCCAAGCGTCACTCGAACCAGGAACCTCTAAACTTCACCTAGGGTCTCTACCAGTTAAGCTAATGACACTTGGTCATTCTTTCTTAATTTTAGTCTCAACGTAATCACTAATTGAAGTCTAAATGTTAAAAGAAGATATGTTTGCCGAAATCAAATTATTGGGAACGAGTACTTTTTTTATTAATTGAAGAAGAAATGAGAGCGTTTCTCTGCTTCTATCTGGGCTAGCCTCACTCGAACATTGCTCAGCTCGCGATTCTCCACCAATTTCATAGAGATATTATCACTGGCAGCAGATACAAGCCTCCCAAGATCACTTCAGTTTCTTTTGCGGTATGCACTCCAAATTACGGTATACATCCTTTGGCAAGAACGCAACAACAGACGACATGGTGAAGTCCCTCTCTCGTCCGCTCACCTCAGCTCTACTATCGACCGCCTCGTCCGGAACAGAATTATCTCCTATCGTCGTCTCCACCCAGCAAAATTTCCAGACGTTTATGGCCTCTGGATTGGCTCTCAGCTTTAACTCTGTTTCTTTAGCTCTGAAATCTCAAAAATCTCACATGTTTTCTTTCAGCTAAAAGGACGCATATATTTGTAACAAGGTCTTTTGTTTGAATAAAATTTAACATTCATACAAAAAAAAACAATGGAGTGCCCAAGACAGTTAACCATTACAAGAGATTTCACAAAAGGAAAAAAAAGGTAAGTGAACCCTTTAGAGGCTGGCTTTCCTGTTATGTGGATGAAACTGGGAACGGTCGAGTTATTCAATTCTTCACGCATCAATTTAACCACTGTTAGTCAATCGCAATAGCATCGTGACGTTGGAAAAAAAAGAAAAAATCTCTATCGACAGTTACCTTAGATCATTCGGTATCAAATAAAGTGGACAACTTTAAGTTATATATAATTTTTTTTTGGTAAAAACTTTTAAGTTATATTATTTTATAGTTTTGTCAAAATTGATGATTATATATATACACAATTGAAACTTTCTTAAGAGGATGTTTAGTGGTACAAGAACTTGACTCTTTCTTAAGACCCGTGAAAAAAAATAACGGTTCATAAACTCATATATGTTACACGCCAAAGAATATTAATCATATACTATAGAATTAGGTAATTTATAACTATAATTTTTGTAAAAGGTCAAGCAAACGAAACGAGATACGTGAAGAATTGCATAAGAGGGTGTGAAGGGGTAAGATAATACTAGAGGATTAAATTTGTATGTTTATTAATTAACACGAAAACATTTGCCACATATAACAATCTCGCAAAAGTGGACCATAGATTTAGTAATACTATATTTACTACCAAGTATGTCAAAAACAAAGCGGCCATGCTGAAATATATATATTGTTTTTTTTTTTTTTTTAAAGGTTTTTATTAAATCATAATGAGCCTCCCTAAAAAAAGAGTGGACCTTGGCCCGATTACATGTTTTTAGCATCAGTTACAAAAAAGTAATACATCGAAAATACTAACGGCGCCAGAGAGGAGTGGCTCGGACCCTGGCAATTGACCGGCGAGCAGAGCACCGTAGCGCTTGTGCCGACGTATACGAGGCCCACAACTTTCCGGCTGATCCACCAGGAACGACATCGGCGGGAGTATAAGAGTCCCGATTTTGATCTCTTCCGGCGATTCTGTTGGTCCGCTACAGGCCTCCCGAAGAGCTTTGTGCTCCGAAAAACCGGCTCTCCGGCGTCAGATCCTATGGAAGCGACCCAACACCATCAGGCCTATCCCCGTTCCCTCCAGATCCGTCGATCTCCGATCTGCTAGAGGCAGATCTGTCTCGGTCCGGTCCCAAACCGCGAAGACGGCGGTGAGATCTCTGCCAGCTCTCTCAGATCTACAACACCGGAACTGAACGCGCAGTAGCCACCATCCTCCGCCGACTTCCGTCGCAGTTAGGCCGTCGCTCTCGATGGGGTAAGCCAAGAGGGGAGTTTCCGTGAGAAGTCCGGCGTCTTCAAACCGGCCTCAGCTGAAACATCTCACAACACCAAAAGACGAGGCCCCTTCTGCATCGACGGAGGAGGAGTCGCCGCCGTCGGACAAGTGACCCGCCTCACTCCTGACGCCTCAATGAACCGGCCAAGACCAGCCAACGACGAAGCAAGAAAGCGGAAAAAAGGAGGCTTTCCCACGACGCCGGGACGAGGCCGGAGCCGGAGACAGCCGCCAAGCACACAGAAGAGTCGGCGAAAACCCTAGAGAGGAGTTGAGAGAAAAATTGATCCGCACGTCGGATCCACGAGTTGTTTTCCCGCTTATCTTATATATATATATTGTTGTTGACATCTGAGTTCAAATTATAATTAAGATATATATTGCTTTAAATTTTTTTCTACAATTTTATATTTTTATTTCAAATCAAATTTTGATTAAATTACAGAGTTCGATAAAATATGATCACAAAAATTAAACTTAATATAATGCATTGAGAAAAGAATATTATGTGACACTTGACTTCCTTCACATTGCCAAGTGAATGCCTAAAACTGTTTCAAAATATATGCTACCCTTTTACTGTTCTACGATTAATGTCCTTTATATTAAATATTTCACGACCAAAATATATATGAAGTATACATAAAAAATGTAGTAAAAGAGAATATGGTTACATAGTTTAGGCTACTTTTCTTGCTTCGAGTAACGGTTACATTTGCTTGGACGTATGATTCTCGTTGTCTCTTATAACCTCTATACGTAAATATTTTTATTGGACAACCTCATATATTTTTCAGCCCTAGTTATGCAATTTCAGTTCTATTGGTAAAGTATCTATATAAATATTTAAACCTCCAACCAAAAACATTGTACCACAAAATATAATCCAACATCAGGATGGTAACCTAAAAAATCGACAAAAAAATAATAAAGAGGAGCCAGATTAGTTGAGATTACCCTTCAAAATTTCTGAGCACAGGAATAAATAAATCCCACAATTAAAAGATGATAATGTTCAAAAATAGCTGTATTATCTTCTACTAATTTTTTCGACCAAAAAAAAACAAATCTTCTGCTAATTTTTAATAAAGACCATTTTAAATATATACTTTTTTTTTTTTTTTTTTTACATATATACTTATATGTTCAGGTGACTTCTGCTCCTAATTTGCGTGCATATATGTCTATTAATTGTTTTATTTTGGAAAGAACAGCTGTCATCTAGATTCTTTTTTATATAGAAGTATGTGGTGTACCATGACATGTAATAAAGCAACCATAGGTGCATGTAATGGACGTGAGAGTGATGAACACGACATCCCAACCAAGAAACCTCTTCATTAGATTCAAAAAATCCAACACTATGTGATGGATATGCGTATGGGCATGCATAACATAATGTTTACATAGACTCCCTAATCTACATATCTTTCTATATATATGTAACGGTAGTTCAAAGGGTTTTATCATATTTATCATCACCATCTTGAAAAGGAGAAAAGAAATTAAATCACTAACCGAAAGAGATTGATCAAAGTTAAACAAATAAGATTTGATAAAGAACATTATAAAAGAAAGGAGAAGAGTTTAAAAGCATGGATACGGAGAGAAGATCAAGAAGTTCATCAGAAATATCCACAACTAATAATCTGCGAGACAGAACGTTAACAGTCGCTTGTCTTCCTCCTTCATACGGACAACTTGTCACCATTCTTAGCATCGATGGTGGTGGGATCCGTGGGATCATTCCCGGCACAATCTTGGCTTACCTCGAATCACAACTTCAGGTATATATGTACTAACTGATTCTAAACTGGAGAATTTGTGCAAATTTAAATCTAAACTTTTTTGATTATGTATGAAAAAAATCTAGCTAGTACTGTTATAAATGTCACAAAATCATTAATTTGAAGATAAATACTTTTAGTATATTGTTAGTTTCTTTCAATATATATGAAGTTTTTAAGCAAATTGAATACTCTAATTCATCTTTATGGAAAAAAAAGAGACTCTAATTCATGTTACACTTTCAAAGTTTTAGTGGAAAACAAATTCGAAACTGACAATCTTGTTTCCACATTGATTGTGTATATAGTTTGATTGTTTATTTGTAAATGTCTATATATTAAACAGGAATTGGATGGTAAGGAGGCAAGGCTTGTGGATTATTTCGATGTCATCTCAGGGACGAGCACCGGAGGTTTGATAGCGGCGATGTTGGCCGCACAAGGCGAAGATCAAAACGGTGGCAATAGCAGCAGCCGCAACCGCAACCGCCCTTTGTTTGAGGCCAAAGAGATAGTCCCTTTTTATTTCGAACATTCTCCCAAAATCTTCCCACAGCCACGGTATGCGTCTTAACACTTTGCTTCTAATTGATGCAGAGTCTAAGTAATCGGATAATTAAAACCTTGGTGAATTTTAAATGTGCAGAGGGATCTGTAGTTGGGGTGAAACCTTGGTGAGACTTGTACATGGACCCAAGTTCAACGGAAAATACCTTCATAACTTGATTGAAGGTTTCTTGGGCGACACTAAACTAACCCAATCTTTGACAAACGTTGTCATACCTTGCTTCGACATCAAGAAACTCCAACCAGTTATCTTCTCTTCTTACCAGGTAACACCAACATCAATTCGTCTACATATAAGTTCGCGTAATTGCATCATCAGTATATATTGATCCGATGTCATAAATATATATATATAGGCGGTGAATAATCGAGTTATGGACGCGAAACTATCAGACATATGCATAAGCACATCGGCTGCACCAACATATTTCCCGGCTCATCGATTCACCAACGAAGACAGTGAAGGAAATAAACATGAATTCAACCTCATTGATGGTGGTATTGCCGCCAATAACCCGGTAAATTCAAAACCCTAACTTGGTAATGATCATTGACCGGTCATTTGATGTTTATTCCTTTTTTTTCAGACGATATGTGCAATTGCGGAAGTAACAAAGCAGATAATGAAGAAGAATCCAGCAATGGGAGACATAAGCCCATTGGACTTTACGAGGTTTCTGGTGATATCGATTGGGACAGGTTCGATTAGGAACCAAGAGAAGTACAATGCGGAAATGGCGTCGAAATGGGGACTGATGTGTTGGATCTTTGAAAATGGTTCAACTCCAATTCTTGATTGTTATAATGAAGCCGTTCATGACATGGTTGATTACCAAAGCTCTGTCGTCTTTCAAGCTCTTCGTTCCGAGCAGAATTATTTACGTATCGATGTGAGTTTCTTCCTTTATTTAGGTCGAGCTGTCACATTTCGTTTTCATATTAGTAAGTTAATAACCGTAATTTCAGAATATTAACTCTTTTGGTTTTGGTCAACTTAAATTTCGAATTGTATAATAATAATTTTGAAAATTTGCAACTTCAGCACTGAATTTACTAAAAATCTGTAGTTGAGGTACTAAATTTGGTAATTACTTATATCCCACGCTAATGAAAGAAACTTGAGGATTATTTATTTTGTTGTTTTCTACTTTGAATTGTTCAAAATTCCGATTTTTTGGTCATAAAAAACACTGTTTTATCTCCTAAACAAATGCTAAAAGATCATCCGTTAATTGTTGTAAAGGTCGGTCTATATGGCATTTCCTTGTACGAAACAATAATCATAAATATATTAATAGGAAGGATATTATTAGTCAGTGAAGGGTCAATTTTATTGACCAGAATATCAAAATAATTTACTGAATATTTTTAATGTTTTTCTATAACAGGACGATACGTTGAAGGGTGACTTGGGCTCAGTGGACATATCGACAGAAAAGAACATGGAAGGTCTTGTGGAGGTTGGTGAAGCTTTACTAAAGAAAAGAGTCTCTCGTGTCAATCTCGAAACTGGCAATTTTGAACCTATCTCTGAAAATGTTACTAATGAAGAAGCTCTCAAAAGGTTAATAATTTCTTTGATTACACACAAAAAATTCATAAACTATTATTAAGTATAATCATAGTAGATTTAATCTGTAACCTACTTCTAATTGTTACAGGTTTGCAAAAATTCTGTCAGGTGAAAGGAAACTCAGAGAATCAAGATCTCCTAAACTCAAGATCTGACTTTTGTTTGTCCCAAATACATGTAAAACTTGTTTGTATCTGTCTGTGTGACTCGTAACTACAAATTCAGTGTGCTTGTGAGCAAAAGAATATATGAATAAGAATATGATTCTTACATACCTTTTGGCTTTGGGTTTCCATTCCAACAAAGATCAATTTGAGACAGATTTGGGAATCATATTTAACAGCTGGTTAGTATCTCAGCTCCATCTTTGGTTATAAGAATTGTATGCTCGAATTGTGCAGAGAGACTTGCATCTTCCGTTACCACGGTCCAATTATCATCCCACATTACCGGGTTTCTGCTTCCTATTGTAAGCATTGGTTCTATGGTGAAGGTTTGATTCAAGACCATACGTCCAGCTTCATTGTTCCCTGTGTAGAAGAAGTTCAGAAATTATGTGAATGACCACAAAGCAACTTGACATCTGAGATTAAGACAAACTTACGGAAATGTAGAACAACTGGATCTGCGTGGAAGACACGTCCAACCCCGTGTCCTACAAACTGTCGAACAACTCCATATCTATGTTTGTCTGCATGATCACTTCATAAGCACAAGTATTTTTTATGTCAGAAGATTTGTTGAGAAAGCCACTAATATAAGATAATTTTTCGAAGAAATCGTTCTCTCTTACTGAATGACTTTGCCGATTTTCTTGTACTCAACTCCAGGACCACATATTGATATCGCTTTGTCAAGAGACTCTTTTGTCACCTAGAGTACATTCCAAGTATAAAGCTCATCAAACTATAAGAAAGACATGATTTCTCCTAGACGAAAGAAATGGAACTGTATAGGTTCAACATTATACCTCTACTAGCTTTTTAGCCTTCTCGTCAACATTTCCACAGAAGAAAGTTGCTGAAGTATCACCGTGATAACCCTGCAGATCCGACATAAGTATCTATAGTATAGAGGAAACCCAATCTACTTGATTACTGAAGGATCAGGAAATATGCAAAAGAAGAAAAGTTTACGTTCAAATAAACTGTGACATCGATGTTGATTATATCCCCATCCTGCAAAAGGAGAAGATAGATTTAAGATTCACGAATAAAAAACGCGGAAAAAGTCTGTGCCTAGACCTACAAAAACCTTTTCGCAAAACGCACCTCAAGTGGTCGTGAATCAGGAATTCCATGGCAAATGCATTCATTCACAGATGTGCAAACACTTTTCGGAAAACCTCCATAACCAAGAGGCGAAGGATACGCTCCATTCTCGATAATCATATTGTGGACTGCTTCATCGATTTCATCTGTGGTTACGCCTGGCTGCCAAATAGAAAAAAATATGATTATTTGATAAAGCATTACAAAACTTTAAAATGCAAAAGAAAGTACTAAACTTTCCCCACCTTAACCAAAGTCCCAGCGTAGTCCCGAACTCTAGCTGCAAGTTTCCCGGAAGCTCTCATGCATTCTATACCTTTCTTGTCATGAATTTCAAGTCCACTTGAAATTCCAGGAACTATAGAAGAATCAACATAAGGAGGTTTTGTAATATGGACCGGGACAGGGCGACGAGGAGATACATTTCCAGGTCTCAGACGTTTTCTCTTGCCATCAATAACTTCATCTTCATTTCTTCAACCAGAGACAAGAATGTGAAAGAACAAAAAAGTTAATACAAACCACATAGCTTGTGTCCTTTTTAATCCAAACTCAGTAGCTAAATTGTAAGAAACTAACAAATACCTTCTATTAAACAAGAGATTGGTTAACCCAGAAAAAGTTCTTGATAATTGCATCGAAACATGTCTTCTTCCTGCCAAAATTGAACAAATCGTCCCACAATGATTACGTCTCAATATTTATAACACTATATTCTACGGCTCACGATTCAAACTCATTTAGGAATCAAAAATAGCAATATGGGCACTCGAAAGTCTTAGTCTTTTTTATGTAATCAGATCAACTAAAATATTTCATCAATAAAACTAGCTGTAGCAGAAGTAAGTATATTGAAACAAGAAAGAAGAACCTAAATCGAAGTGAAAGAGATGGTGAAGCGGTTGCGTCGAACGAATAGAGCGGTCACCGAGAAAGGAAGAGATGAGTCTGGGTTGCAGAGATTTCGCGCCCGCCATTTGTGGCTTGTCGGCGAGCTTTTCGTTATCTGCTTCGCCGTCGTCGTCCTTACACAATTTCTATTTTCCATTAATTTTTTTTAATTTTATTTTTCATTTGCGACCATGGGCTTTTAATGGGTCAGAACTTAAAACAAACGTGGGCTTTTAATGGGTCAGAATCTCTTTCTCACAATCTCTGAAATCTTCTTCTTCTTTTTTTGGGCAAACACAATCTCTGTTTTCTTGAAAGCTACTTCTTCTGTACATTCTATTTTACACCTTGTACTCCAAGAAATCAAAAACACAAAAGGAAATAAAATAAAATAAAACCTACAAATATAAACAAGAAGGCAACAATCGTTGCTCCATAGGTTAGACCTCTTCATTGAAATCTCCGGAACTCATGGAACCAGTTCGTTTCAAGCCTTGTTTCTCTAACCAATACATTATTAGAGCCTTGACCACTTGCCTGAACCTTCTCCTATAAGTCGGAAGCTTAGATACGCTACGTACCATCCCCATCATTCTGCAACACACAAGATCAAAACCCAATCATTTGTCTTTAGACAGAATCAAAAATCTTTTCTATGTATAAGAGAAAAAGTTTGAATCTTTACCTTCTGCTGATTCCTTGGATTTGAGCAGCTCGAAGGTTTTCTTCAGGCGGGTTACCGCGATTGTCCCAAGCTTCCATGCGTTGTTCATGGTTTCCAAAGAGAACAACTTTCTCTAAGTACTTAGCTTCACTTTCTCCAAGTTTAATCGCTCGAATCTGATCTTTCAATACCAAAATTGGGTTAAAGATCCAGTCCAAGAACTTGTCTTGCGGTCTATTCAAATGGGTCACGTCTGAGCCATCAAGCAGAAGCACACCATGAGCACCAGCTTTAATAGAGCTAAGCAATGTATGAAACAAAGCATAAGAAGGAAGCCCGACATTGATAATCGATGATTCGTTTCCGTGTCTTCCTTTTAGAGACTCATAGAGATCAGCTGGTGTTAACACTCCTGCGTCTAGTAGCTCTCTGCCTTGCATCTCAAACCACCCCATCATATGCTCCCAAATCTGTTAATACAATTTCAAATATTAAAAACTCCGTAGAAGTGTGCGAGATTCGGGACCGGGATTAGAACTTTTGACATATACCTGAACCATTCTCACTTCTTGTATTGCTTCTCTAACCGATACAGAGCGAACTAGGCTCGGTACTAACATCGCTGGAGCATTTGCAGAACCGGAACTATTGAC
Source organism: Erysimum cheiri (assembly GCA_900406345.1). Lineage (NCBI taxonomy): Eukaryota > Viridiplantae > Streptophyta > Magnoliopsida > Brassicales > Brassicaceae > Erysimum > Erysimum cheiri. The sequence goes on from OVAQ01000018.1 coordinate 80,777, forward strand.
TCTGCTTATATCTGAAGGGTGAACAATCACTGATACTTCACTTGAAAAAGATCCTCTTCTCATCCGATATCGTGGCCTGTGTGTTGCAGATTACAAATTTCCGGTGTTAGGAATATGGAGTAGAAGAACAGCAATGTAAAAGGATTGAAAAGAGATATACTTTGGGAAGATAGTTCCTTCTCTAAGGTAAAGCCAATCATTTGTGTACTCATCAAATTCTCCAACTACTGCAATCACATAAGAGACTCCTCTTCTGAATGATCTTTCCTGCACATTAGAGATTCAACAGTGTAAAAAGCCACCAATATTTGCCTCGAATCATTCGGTTAATATAGTCATTAGTGTACCTGGAATACAACAACTGCTCCATACAATCCAACAAAGATGCTGGAGAAGATGGTCACCAAAACAAATCCAATGACAATAATAGGCCATAACAGTATTGTCAAACCAGCAACTGGTATACAAGCTATCTCAAGGAATGGTCCTTCACGATTAATCGCGTCTTGAGCTAGACGGTACCAGCCTTTGAGCAGAAGGTAAGGACTTTTAACAACCGCGATTGCAGTGAAAAGAGGGATATCGATGACTAATCCTATAATCCCAACAATTATGCATCCAGGAACATGAATCAACCTTCAAGAAGAGAGACAAAAATCAATGCATAAGAATCCGCAAAACCTCTACCACAGACACAAGTTTTTTTACTTTACCTAAGAGTTTGAAGCTCATCTGAGTCCGGGGATTCGCGCAACTCCTTTAAGTAAAGCGGGTAAGAATGGTAACACATATCTGCGAAATCAGTAACCACAGTACAACTTCCTTTGATGGTTCCCCAAGTGCCATCCTAATAATACAGGATAAAACAGAGTAAAGTGATTTGATTCACTAATAAGTGCTTATGAGAAAGACAAGAAACTTTTAAGGAGAGTTATTTAAGTACCACAAGACAGTGGAAGAACTTGTTGGATTCAGTGTCTTGTCTGAATGCTTCAAAAGCAGAGATCCAAGGAGTGAAGAATCCATAGCCAACACCAACAAGAACACTGATTGCTATACTTAGACCTAACCATATCCCAAACAACGCAGGAAGTGCCAATAAGATTGCTAGTTTCAGAGGAATGTCAAATCTATTTGTCCTGCAAATTTTGAGAAACACAAGAAGACCATGTTTATGAAATTGATTCTACTTTGAGAAAGAAATTGCAGGGAAAAGTTTGAGAAAACAGAGTTGAAGTTTTGTACTTTGCAACAGCGTAAATTGTCCAAGTAACATGTGCAGGGAACAAACCAAGAATCACTGCAACATTTCCTACTATTAATGTTAAACCAGCAATTGGACCTACGATCAAACCTGCAAACGAATAAAAATTCAAACTTTGTTTAAGAAGAATTGATTTTGAAAATAACCCATCAATCATGGAAGCAGAAAAACAGAGCGGGGAAAAAGGAACAAGAAGAAAAATTGAAACCTTTGAGAGCACCAAGAAAGAAAGCAGAGCAAAAGGCAAATATGACATAAGAAATCTTCAGACAGCTTCCTAGGTTAGTGACGACAGCCATAGTCTTCTGGAAGGAAGGACGAAAAGCTCAGATTTTTTCTTTTTTGGATCAGTTTTTACAAGTTTTATAGTTCTGGAAAAATCACAGAGAAAGAGAAAGGCGTGTTGTACAAGTCTACGAAAGAGATGAAATCAGAAAAAGACAAAAGGGGATGATGATTAGAAACGCGAAGACTCAAACGCCGAGAACCCATTATAGAGAGAAATTGTTCACAGAAAGTTTTACATGAATATATTAAATTAACTGATAGGAGGAAGAAAAAGTAGTCATACGTGTGTACATACGCCATTGGAACTTGAGATTATTTGGTTGTAGATATTACACATGGCGTGCCAACCAAACTTTACTTGATTATATTTATTTTCTTTTCCTTTTGGTAAGTTCTTCCTCTATCTATAATTAATCGTATAAAAAAAAATAAAAAATTAAAGGATATGTAAATACTCCATCTGTTCCTAATAAATTGATGTTTTGAGTTTT
>OVAQ01000019.1:0-34009 GCA_900406345.1 Erysimum cheiri
AAAATATAAAATGGAAGAAACTTACTTGATTGAATATTTTACTATATTTTGTATTTTGTTTTTTTGTACAAGAATTCTTTTTACAAAATATCATAAAAAGGATTGTCACCTTTCGGAAGCGTTTTACGCGGTAACAGCTATGTGCAATAAATGACATAAGGTCAAAAATATGAAGGATATATATATACTGAATCTCCTCTATATATGCATATAAATATAAACCCAACAGATTTAAAAAGTTTGCAACTTATCTTGAATGATCATCATAAAAAAATGACCCGTAGCATACGAGAAGATATATCAATTCGTTTGTTTGGTCCGAAAATGGTCACTGTTGCAATAATTCTAGTTTTGTTATATTTTCATGATCAATTAGGTTATTCGGAGGCACAACTTCAATTTGGATTCTATTCAGAAACATGTCCATCAGCAGAATCAATCGTCCGTGATGTTGTTCAACAGGCGGTGACCAACGACCCCGGAAAGGCTGCTGTCTTACTCCGTCTCCAGTTTCACGATTGCTTCGTCGAGGTCCAATGCAATAAAGAGAACTAATTAATAATCATTTTTCATACTAGTCGTGACATAGATTGGTTTGGTTATATGTTGTAGGGTTGTGATGGATCAATACTAATCAAGCATGATGGGAGCGATGATGAAAGGTTTGCTGCGGGTAACGCGGGTGTGGCTGGTTTCGATGTTATAGACGAAGCCAAATCAGAGCTTGAACGTCTTTGTCCAGGCGTTGTGTCTTGCGCCGACATTGTTGCTCTCGCTGCTAGAGACGCTATAGCTGAGGTAACACAATAATAGTATAAAAGAAATTTGAATACATCATCATGTCTCTTTGTAGAAGCTTCAAAGAATTTTTTTGTTTCATATGTATTCAATTTTTTATACAAATAAAATTAATTTTTTAATTGGTCTTCACTATTTATATTATGGATTGAATTTTATTATGGATTGAATTTTTTTTTTTTGTAGGACGATTGAATAGTGTTTAGATAGATNTAATTAATTTTTTAATTGGTCTTCACTATTTATATTATGTAGATTATTTTATTATCGATTGAATTTTTTTTTTTTTGTAGGACGATTGAATAGTGTTTAGATAGATAATAAATGATGTTTTTAGTTTAAAAAATAATAAAATTCTAAAAAAATCTTTAAACATTGTATTTTCATTTTGAAATAAATGGAGTATATATATTGAGTTAAGAGAAGATGTTTTGATATGAAATATTAACTTATTAGGCAAAAGGACCATTTTATGAAGTTCCAACCGGTCGGAGAGACGGTAGGATTGCAATTGTTGGTCACGCTACGAACTTGCCAGATGTTCAAGATTCCATAAACTCTTTGAAATCAAAATTTAGAGAAAAAGGGCTTTCAGATCAAGATCTTGTACTCCTTAGTGCCGGTATTTATCATAATCTCTACAACTTGATAAAATAAACAATATGTTTTCCTTAATCGCACTTTTTTTTGTTTGTTGAAGGTGCACATACTATCGGTACAACAGCTTGCTTCTTTGTCATACCACGTTTAGATGCTCAAGATCCTACGATAAATCCTGAATTCTTCCAAATCTTGAGGTCAAAATGTCCTCAAAGTGGCGATGTAAATGTCAGGATTCCGTTGGACTGGGATAGCCAGTTTGTGTTCGATGACCAAATCTTACGAAACATCAAAAATGGCAAAGGAGTCATTCTATCAGACAGTATCTTGTACCAAGACAATAATATGAAAAAAATCATTGATTCGTACGTAGAAACTAATCGAAGTTTAAAAGCTAATTTTGCTGATGATTTCGCTAAAGCCATGGTAAAGATGGGTGCCATTGGAGTGAAGATCGGTGTTGAAGGAGAGATTAGACATATATGCAATGCTACAAACTAGTTTCGAATACCCCATATAGTATTTAATGGTTAAAATGGTAAGTATTTGAGTGAAAACGGGTATCGAGGGCGGGATAAGGTGAATCTGCAATGCGACAAACTATGAACTAGTTACAGTTTATCTATATTTATCAGTTGAATAAAAAAAACTATGTATTATTATTTCTCAGTCATATTGCCAAGGTTAATGAGCTGTGAAGTCTCTGATGAATCGCAAAACCTTTATGTACCGTGAGCTTAAATGCACATAACCGTACCGTACCACCAGAATCCGTAATAATTTTATTCGATCGTCTTATGTGATTCACATTACACAGTAAGTGATATTGACACGTGTGAGGCTAGAAAATGATTAAAATATCAATCGCAAAAGAAGTCAAGGAGGCATGGATATCAGCCACAAATCACTTGATCAGCATTCTCGATTTCGCCGGAGAAAAGATGGAAACAGCTCTGCTCCGGTACTGCGTCAATTTTTCCAGTCATCCCTACAACAAGAAAATCTCCGCNCTTGATCAGCATTCTCGATTTCGCCGGAGAAAAGATGGAAACAGCTCTGCTCCGGTACCTCGTCAATTTTTCCAGTCATCCCTACAACAAGAAAATCTCCGCTCACCACAGAGTCGATGGTGAGACTCAGAGAGATGAGAGGTGCGCTACGGCTTTGAGTAGAAGAAGATCGGTCATGGCGGCTGGATTCTCGTTAGTCTCCTCTACGGCTCTAGGGTTCCCGGGAGAAGGATTGGCTGTGGTTAAACAGGGTCTTCTTGCAGGGAGAGTTCCTGGTCTGTCCGAACCTGATGATGAAGGTTCATTTCACTCTTTTATCTCTTCCTCTTCTTCTGTGTATGCCATGTACAATCAGTTAGATTATGATCTTGTCTTGCTCTGTATCTTATTACCGTTACTCTCTTGTCTTGCTCTGTATCTTATTACCGTTACTCTCTTTATTCTTCTTGATGAAGTTACCGTTGGATCATATATTCATAAATCTTTAGGCTTTGGGCATTGATTCTGGGAGTTGTAGTTGAAAAATTGTTGGTGTAATGTAACTGTAATGCTCAGACAGGTTGGAGAACATACCGTAGACCAGACGAGAAGTCAGGAGGGCATGGTGTTGGCTGGAGTCCTATTATCCCTTACGCCTTTTCGGTTCCTCAAGATTGGAATGAGGTCTGATCCCTCGGCTCTTGTTAAATGGTTATTGCAATGTATTATTAGTCATATTTGAGATTCTTTCCATTGTTATATATCAATTTAGGTACCTGTTTCGATCGCTGATCTTGGTGGCACTGAGATTGACTTGAGATTTGCTAGCCCTAAAGAAGGCCGTTTGTCTGTTATTGTGGCTCCTGTTCTAAGATTTGCAGATAGTAAGTTGTCTCTGCCATTGATGGATGATTCATCAAAGTTAGTCTTTTGATCAGTTATAGGCAATGCAATCTTGTCTAGTTGTATCCGTAGATTGATTGATTTTGTGTGTTTTACTTACATGTATTGTTTGACAGACCTCGGGGACGATGTTAAGATTGAGAATATTGGACCACCAGCCAAGGTGATTAATGCGTTTGGACCAGAAGTTATTGGAGAAAATGTAGAAGGGAAGGTGTTAAGTTCCAACGTAGCAGAACACGAGGGTAGGCTCTATTACCAATTCGAGCTAGAGCCGCCTCATGTACTGATCACAGCAACAGCTGCCGGAAACCGCCTTTACTTGTTCAGCGTCACCGGGAATGGTAAGGCAAAGTCTCTCTTCTAGTCAGAGATTTGAAGACAGACAAACAATATTTTGTTGGGTTTAACACATTATTGCTTTTCTTATGTTTGATGCTAAAGGTCTTCAATGGAAGAGATACTACAAGGATCTGAAGAAGATAGCTACTTCGTTCCGGGTTGTTTAGAGGCATTAGCGGAAAGGTTTTTTGATTCATTGGATCTTCAACATCAAGAGTTTATCAAGACTAGGAACACAAAGAGCGGACTTGTATGCTAAATGAATCTACCTACCTTTGCATCTGGATGATCAAATAGTACATAATATACTTGTAAAATGTTGAGAATCCTGTTATTTTACAGTAAACCAAATACAAGTAGTGTACCAAGTTTGGCATACGGTCTTATCGGTTTAGATTCATCCGAAAGAACCAAACGAGCAGTGTACCAAGTTTGGCTTACGGTCTTATCGATTTAGGTTCATTAGAAAAACAGAGTCAAAAACCAAACCACGAAACAGAGTTCAACATCGACAGAAAACTCTCTGAGACACGATAATCGAGGCCGACTTTTCGATTCACTTTTCCGACGCCGGTGAATCCACGGTTCGCCGGCGTCGGATCTACCCTTCTTACCATTTGTTCTACTGTTGTCTTTTGAATCCTCACGGCTTGATTCATGGGTTTTCCCTTCCCGACCACCGTTCTTCCCTTGCGAACTCAGATCTGGTGGTCGGAGACCTTTATCTCATCATTTCCGCTGCTCCCTCACTCCGCCGATGCTATTTTCCGGCGAGAACTTCATTAATATTCCACCGGTTGAATCTGAAACCGGTGAGACCCTTTTCCGGCAGTTTTCTGCTTAGACCAGTTCTAGATTCGGGTTTCTCTCATCATTCGCTACTGGAATTGAAGGAAGAGAACCGCTTCCTATTTCTACCGGCGAAGAGAACCGCTTCCTATTTCCACCGGTGACCTCGTCGCCGGTGAGATCTATTGTCCTTTTTCACTCACAAGTCTTGTTTGCGAGTTTCACTCCCGAGATCTAACCCTCCGAATCTTGATTCTGGAGACCCCGAAGATAACATCAGTTTTTCTCTCCATTCCGGCGGTCAAGGTTTCCAGCCGTGGGTGAGATCCGCTACAGTAGTCCGGCAAGCTTCTCCAGCGCTGGCTGCCGCCTCTCCGTTGAACCGCCGCATCCTCTGCTCCAAGCCTGAGGAATTGTGGCAGCGAGAAAGGGATGAAACCCTAATCGAGCTGGGCCAAGTTTCAAAATTCCTGGTTTTTGGGCCAGAGTCAATTTTCCTGGTTTTTGGGCCAGAGATTAGATCTAATGAGATTGGGCCTGACGAGTTCAAAAAGAGTCCTACCGATTATGGGCCTAAGTCCCAGTTCCTGGCTTTTGGGCCAGAGGTTATATCTATGTTTTTTGGATTTGAAGAGCCCAGGAAGGCTTTTATTGGATATGGGCCAGTTTTTGTGTTTTGTTATGCACCACTTTCACATGGGGCAAGTTTATGTATATCCGGTTGAACCGTTGTCTTGTAATGACCATTTTTTGGTTCTCAAGATGATGTGTGATGAAAACCGAGACTTTTCTACTGTGGTTTTTGCCATTCCGGTTGGAAACAATCGAGGAAATTTTTGGGAAAACATCATTTGGATGGACTTTGCTCGTAATGATTTGCAAGGTGTTCTCGCCGATATCACTAGAAACCATGGATTTCGGTGTCGTTCAAATCTATTGCTTGCACCGCGCTATATCATGTTCTGGAATGGTAGTAGGATGAAATGCCATTATCCGGAGAACTCTGTATCTTCCGAAAACTTAATATAAAGGAATCTTTGACGAAAAAAAAAGCAGAGTTCAACATCGGAATTAAAATAATATATATGAACCATACCGAAATCGCTGCCGGTTTCATCTCCGGTTACACCCAGAAAACTTGATTTCGGTTTACAAACGACCCTCTCTATAGCTCCTTCTGTTTCTCTCTACTGCCGCTTTATTTATTTTCTGGAGTCGAAAAATATCTGATATGGCTTAATCAAATCAAAAGAAATAGAACTAAATACATGATTAATTAAAATAAATACAACTTTCCTCAAAAACAGAAATACTAAACTTGTAAAAAGAGCAAAATAACTGATACTGTATGGTTTTGTCAAATTAAAAAAGAAATCCAACTAAATAACTTTTTGCCACGTAACGCAAGTAATCAAGAAGCAACTGTAAAATAAATAAGGGAAAACAAAAAAAATTAAGAAGCTCTAGGTTCTTCGTTCACGCTAAAGAAAATCCAATCCGTACTTTCAGAATAGTAGATAACACAAGACCTCTGATCTTGTCTCCAAAGGTACAACAAAGATCGATATTACATCTTAGTTTTACAAGTCTTATTCAGAGGAAAAGAGCTTCGTATGTTTTTTTACCTTAATTTCCACATTAGAGGACGATAAAAGGTTTGAGATTATTTAGCTTTTTATAATTTACAAATTCGTCCTTTTAATTCTTAATCAGGCTTTGAACTTGAGGTGAACACTCAGCCGTTGATGATGGTGGTTACTTGAGCAGCGGGAGAGTCTCCGGTAATTTGTTGCCGGAGCTATTTTCCGGTGACATTCCTCTCTCATCCTCTGTTGCCAGAAACGTATTCTTCCCCAACTGTAAGAAACTTTCTTAAATTTCTTTTTTCTACAGCTACTAAACATCGACAAGAAATTAATCTAGCTTGTAGAAAGCATTTTTTTTTTCTTTCAAATTTCATAAATTATATAATATAGGGTTTTGATTTTCTATCATAGGTGAGAAATTGTCTAATATTTCTTCTTCGACAGCTAAATTAACAAGAAATCTAGATTCAAAGCATGTTTTTTCCTTTGCAAATCATTTTAAAATACTGCGAGTCTCACTCGAAATGTGTTCCTTATATTTCTTTTTCTACAGCTCCTACCAAGTATTAACAAAATAGTCATATTTTATATTATTTATTAATCACAGATTTTTAAGATATATAATGATTCCACTTAAATTGTCTAGCATCCATCAAAGTTCTTCAACTTTTATATATGTATGTATGTTTTAATTTAAGTGTATATGTGTTGTTCATCTCTATAGTGGGTGTGTGTGCAAAGTTATTATTAGCTTCTAGAAGCATAAGATATTGTGGTCTTTGTTACCTGGCTAGCCAGAACTTGGTTCTCTTCTCTCAGCAACTTCTCCTGTTTGGACAAGATCCTTAAGGTGATTAGTTTCTAACTAACAAGTTCTACAGCTATCTTCAGACAGGTTTCCTTCTCGAAAAATAAAGCATCCTCATCCAAATTTGATGATTCATGAGGGAAAAGTCCAATTTGACCAAGAGATTAAAAAAGTTTTTTTCGATCTCAATAGGGTTTCATCTAAACAAAACAAAGAATAAATCAGGAACTAGGACAAGACCAAAAGATACATCTAGAGCTATAAACTAAGTTTAGTGATCTGCAGAATCCGAGGTTAATATGATTCAAGAATAAGCATAGCCAACAATACGGCATTGGTAGCAAATAAAAACCAAAGCACTAACCTTTTCTTGAAGGGACTTCACACACTCCATCATCAGTTCTGTCTACAACAAGACATTAAGGATAATGTCTAAAGACTGTTCTTGGAAAACTAACAAAACAGAAAATTTAATGGAATAATTGGTGAAATCACTTAGTATAGTAGCACATGTACCTTCCTAGCTCTACTTACGGACAGAGCTGTCTCGAGCTGTTCCTCCAGAGAAATTAGAGAATCAACACTTACATGATCGACATTTGGTTCTTCAAGCTTGCTGTATTCATAAGTTGACATAAGGAAAAAAATATTTTTTTTAATCAGAAGAAGAGGGGTGGAGAAGGTTTGTAGTGCTAACCTTTGGACCATTTCTAGTAACTCCTTGTGTGGAAGATAATTCCGAGTTTTTTCCGCAAGATCCTGCACATGGAGAAGAGGATGGGAAAGTCGGAAAGATTGTGAAGTTCTTGTATTATTCCAATAGACACAATAACTGCAATTAAGTTCGGTGTGACAAGTTCATATAACACTGAGCGGTCTCCCGCTCGACCGGCGCCGGCGCTACTTCATAACACCAAAAACCACATGGCCAGAAGAATATTTGATCAATGAAGTTTTTAGCTAACTTACTAAGGCTTTAAGTTCATCAGCATGTTGTATTTCATAACGATCGATGATCTTGGACATGCTGGAGATATCAAGAACAAAACAAATACGCATTAGAACAATAATTTATGCAAAATCATTTCAAAACTACGAATAAGATATAGCATCAATAGATGCCATTATAGAGAGAAAGAACCAGAGTGAAAGACTGCTTATACATAAATGTTACATTTGCAGCAGTTTTTGTTAATCATCTTTACTTAACCAGGCATCTATATATATATACAAAATATCAGTGTATATAGCTTAAAATGAAAACACTGTAGGTTAGTATTAGTTTTTGTATGTTTACTCTGTTTTTGCAGTTACTGCTTTAATTTTACTTTTCCATTCCATCATATATACTCTTACTTTCTATCATTTTCATATTCATGCATTTATATGTGTAATTTTTTTTTACTTAAAATGTAAATCTGAAACGTTGATGCTCTAAAATCTAACTTTACAATGTCATCTCGAAGTTCCTGTTATATATAATCAACTTGGCAGTCAATGGAAGTAATTGTTTTGACTTCGAAAGGTTTTAGAAACTAAATGCACACATTTTTAACTCCTCCCCATGAGCTCAATTAACTATCTTTTTTTCCTAACAAAGCTAAATCAGTTTTACAAAGAAGATCTAATTTTTGTTCTTTCAACAACTAATAGTAGGAGGAAAAGTATAATTGGATAAATTATACAACATCCTCCCAAAAGACAAAATCTCGATGAAATTATTGTTCATTTTAACGGAAAATTTCTAGAAGTTAATGAAATCAGTTTATATTTTGACCATTCAATCCAAGTACAAACTAGTATTGAATCTTTCACACATGAAGTCAAGCCAATAGGAGAATTGAAACCAATACATTTGGCTAAATGATGTCAGGATACTCCTAAAAGGATTAGCCAAGAAAATGGTTTAGCATTTCAGGAAGGCCACAACTATATAATCCTATAGTCATGGCTTAAAATTCACTTTAATTTTGTGAATTAGTAATATATTAAGTTGTGAATTAGTAATTTCACATTAATCACAAAAAGAAGAAAAAAATGAACAGTTAGCAAGACGCATAAGGACTACTAACCTTAACTCATAACACTTTATTAATGTATAAAAGTAACTACCAAAGAAACTAGCTACAACTAGAGCTTGACTACTGTAAAATGGAGGCAAATAGAGAAGGTATGTAATACTTTTGTTAGTTACAAATTCAACATATTTACATTCATTATCAAGCATTTTGGAGTTAACATCAAGGCAATGAGAAGGAGCTAGATATACACATAATGATAAGAGTTACATTTCCATTTCCTCTACACACATTTTATTTCTCATCCCATTGAAGATTTATATAGAAACACACTTTCAATATTAATGTCAATGTAATCGCATTCAAAATATTCTATAAGATTTCTTCTAGATAAAAAAAAAGTCAGAAGTTCATGTGGTTAGGAATATCCATAACAAAAAACAAAAGAGTACTAGATTCATCGAACAAATGGTTGTAGTCTAGTGGTTTCACCCAATCGGTAAAACCCAGTGATCCGTTTCTACTTGGTGAACCCACTGTGACATATAGTAGCAGTAGACTGAGTTATATAGTTGAGTTTATTTAGCAAAGAAACCCAAAATAAATTCATTTCAACATTTTGAAGTGCAACAAAGAGATCGCTCATTAATTAAGTTTTATATATATCTTGTACAATATGTTATATGCACACAACGATTAGAATTAAAAGGGTTAAAAGGGTGAAATCGATATCCAGTTAGTTAAGTAATGTAGCATGTGTGGCAAGTGTCAATGTGAAAAATTATCCAAGCACTACAATAAACTATCAAAATCAACTATAAACCTTTGGCCTTGATACTTACTTAGTCAACAACTCCATCAAGGGGAAATTACAAAACAAAACGATTTATACAATACATTTCGGATCAATATATTGCAAAATGTGGCATCCAATTTAAACCAAACATACTCGATTAATGTTACCATTAACCCCAAATAATCTCTCAATAAATCTACCTGAAGTGCACTGCAATAGTGGATATAAACCAAATCTCAAAATTTAGCAATATACATACTGTTTCTTATATAAAAAAAACGAATCTTGAAAGTGAACAACAGATGAACTAGCAATACAGAGATTACTTAAACAACATCGAGAACGAATCACCACGTGTAGAAAATTTTCTTGAATCACATGCAATATTAAATTTCGTAAAAAAGTGAAGGTTAAATAAAAATAAAAATCCCTATTTAAAAAAAAAAAAAAAAAAAAAAAACACGAGACGAACAACCAGGAACATATGTTGGCCATCACAATGTTTAATCTTAAATCAGGTTTAAGCTTACGCATTTGCTATCTTCATACAGAGAAGAAAGAACAAATCTCATGTAGATTTGAAGGAAACAAAAAGCCCTAGATTTGACGTTTCTATATCGGGAAAGTAATCAAACAAAGAGGATGGGCACAGAACTAGAGTGAGACCCAGAAGAGGAGAGTAGCTTACTCGTCACCGGCGGAAGCGTTGTAGAGTTTTCCAGAGGCGGAGACGACGACAACAGCGACGGAAGATTCACAGAGAATCGAAAGATGTCGAGCTTTGTCGATGAGACCGTTGCGACGTTTGGAGAAAGTTACTTGTCGACTGCTTTTGTTCTCGATTCGCTTGATCTCGATTTTTCTTCTTCCCATGGCTTCAATCTCCGATAAGGGTTAAGTATGCCCTAATTTGATCCTAATGTCCCGAGACGCTCAATGTTTTTTTCCTTCTTTTATTCTCTCTTTCTTCGTTTTTTTTCCTCGGGACAAATGACATATCCAAAGTTTGTTTTTGTTTTGTTAAAAGGATAGTGAAAATAATACTGTACTAATAAGTGAAACGGTTGCGTTTTCAAGCGACGAAGAGACCAATTTTTAAACGCTTAATTATCAAAATTATTCCTTGCGGATGCGTTGTTATTAATTTGATTCTTTTAATCCAGTCGGTTAGACTTGGACCAGTCCGAGTCCGATCATTATCCCCACCGAACATAATATGGTTTTAATTAAAAGCTGTAACTTTTTATTGGTGGTTTTAAGTTATTTTATCTCATTGGTTTGATATTATGAAATTAAGGATGACCATAATGGGCCTGTTCATTTCACCGCCGCATGCGGCAGCGGTAACATTACCGCATGTTGTTGTTCGTTTCTTTCTGTCGCCGCTGCTGCCGCAACTGCAGGTTTTGTGTTCGTTTCATCACCGTATGTTTTATTACAACAAATCTAAGTTTTTTTGTTTATTTTCATTTATACGATCTTGAGACTATTAGTTTTGATTTTAAACTAAGCAATTTTTTGAAATCAACAAAGCCCTTGGGACAAGAAAATCATGAAGACCACAAGTTTTTTTGAAATCTCTTAAGCTCTTTTGTTTGCTATTTTTTCAGACGTTATTTGAGCAATGGTATCAATCAATAATGTAACTTTTGCCGTTGTAAGAAAATTAATATTTCCAAGTTAGCAGAAAAATCATCTCCATTGTTGGTTGCTTCTGTACTTAGTACTCATTAGTGATCAAGATTTTAGAAACCACTAAGCTTTGTGAGTAACACCCAAGATTTTTGCAAATGGTTTTTCACCATACATATTCAAACAATTTTCCGGTTATTAATTGCTTCTCATTTCGTTTAATATCGCGTGTTGGGCCTTGATGATGTTAAGTATAGGCCCAAGTAAATCCCGCGAAAGGGTTTTTGTGAGTCGTCTCTATTCTTTAAACCCTAAATCTAAAAACTAACAAAACTGTGAATCATCACGGCGAAGTCATCTTCTTCGCTTTTAAACCTAATTTCGGGGGATCCTCTGCAGTCACAAAGTCTGCATACCATGGTTGAAGGAAACGGGTTCCTAGTGAGCTCTGTTACTGAGCTTCACCGGAAAGAGAAACAGAAGAAGAAAGGCAAATCTGGAGGATTCGAGTCACTAAACCTCGGTCCTAATGTCTTCAATGCAATCAAGAAAAAGGGTTACAAAGTTCCTACACCAATCCAGAGGAAGACGATGCCGCTTATTCTCTCAGGCGTCGATGTCGTCGCCATGGCTCGAACCGGTTCCGGTAAAACCGCAGCTTTTCTCATCCCTATGCTTGAGAAGCTCAAACAACACGTTCCTCAGGGAGGTGTTAGAGCACTCATCTTATCGCCTACTCGTGATTTAGCTGAGCAGACTCTGAAGTTCACCAAGGAACTCGGCAAATTCACAGGTTGGATTCAACTTTAATCTAAATCCAATCTAAAAACTTTCTCTTTTGTTGATGAAATGGCTTTCACTATTCAATTTTGCAAGGATGAACTTTTTAAAGCTGTGATTGTGTGTTTTTTCAGATCTTCGTGTATCCTTACTGGTTGGTGGAGATAGCATGGAAGACCAGTTTGAAGAGTTAACAAAGGGACCTGATGTGATTATTGCAACTCCTGGGAGGCTTATGCATCTTTTGTCTGAGGTTGATGATATGACACTTAGGACGGTTGAGTATGTGGTTTTCGATGAGGCAGATAGTCTGTTTGGTATGGGTTTTGCTGAACAGTTGCATCAGATTCTGACTCAGTTAAGTGAGAACAGGCAGACTTTGCTTTTTAGTGCCACTTTACCGAGCGCTCTTGCAGAATTTGCAAAGGCTGGTTTGCGTGAGCCTCAGCTTGTTCGTTTAGATGTTGAGAACAAGATAAGCCCGGATTTGAAACTTTCGTTTCTGACCTTACGACCGGAAGAGAAGTATGCTGCATTGCTGTACTTGGTAAGGGAGCATATAAGTTCAGATCAACAGACCTTGATATTTGTTTCGACGAAGCATCATGTGGAATTCGTCAACTCATTGTTTAAGTTGGAAAATATTGAGCCATCTGTATGTTATGGTGATATGGATCAAGACGCGCGTAAGATTCATGTATCAAGGTTCAGAGCAAGGAAGACTAAGTTGTTGATTGTGACAGATATTGCTGCTAGGGGTATTGACATACCATTGCTTGATAATGTTATAAACTGGGATTTCCCTCCAAGACCAAAGATTTTTGTTCATCGTGTGGGAAGAGCTGCCAGGGCTGGTCGTACAGGTTCTGCATATTCCTTTGTTACACCCGAGGATATGCCGTATCTGTTAGATCTTCATCTATTCCTCTCAAAACCAATCAGGCCTGCACCCACTGAGGATGAGGTCTTGAAGAACATGGAAGAAGTAATGAGCAAAACTACTCAAGCAATTCATAGTGGAGTAACCGTATATGGTCGTTTTCCTCAGAAAACCATTGATCTTATTTTTAACAGAATCCGAGAAATGATTGATTCATCTGCAGAATTAGATTCCCTTGAAAGAACATCCACAAAAGCTTTTCGCTTGTATTCTAAAACAAAACCCTCACCGTCAAAAGAGTCCATTAGGAGAGCAAAGGATTTACCCCGAGAAGGCTTGCATCCCATCTTCAGAAGCATAATCGAAAGTGGGGAATTAGAGGCAATGGCGTTTTTCCAGAAAATTAAAAATTTCAGGTGAGTAGTATAATCGATTTCCTTAATACGGCCAAAGATGGTATGTCCATATGTAATTCAACACCAACATTATTAATTAAAATGATGGCTGATCTGTGCTAGATCCAAGCAGACCATACTTGAAGCAGAAGGAGAAGCTGCCAAATCCAAAAATGTGAAGGTATCCTCGCATTTCCTACCGTATTTTCCTTCATTTTTTTTGTATGACTATTATACATGATCATATCATCTTCGTCAAACATTTCTACTTGACTGGTAGTGTACTTGCGTGTTTCTGGTATTTCTTTATAAGTAGCCTAAGCCAAAACGGTTTGGTTCTTATGCAGGGTCCCTCTGGCCAATGGGTTGATGTGATGAAGAAGAAAAGAGCCATTCATGAGGAGATCATCAATACGAGACATCTGAAGAATCAGAAAAGTTCCAATAATCATTTGGAGATGGTAAACCTTGTGCAATTTCTAATATTAAATTCTGACACGTGCTTGTTTCTTTGCCATTAGTTTCACTCACATAATTGTTTTGATATTTAGGAAGCTGAACCTACAACTTCTTTTGTTGAGGACAAAACAGAGGGAAGCAAATGTATGAGTTCTTTAATTCTGTGTTAATTTATTGTTGATGTTTCGAAGAGTTTGTGGTGCGTGGTTGGTTTTCCACTTCTTTGGTTACCTACCTTCAAATAAATTCTTCATTTATTTCAGTAAGCGGTAAGAAAAGAAAGGCACAAGAAAACTTCAAGGACGATGATTTCTATATCAGCTCCATACCAGTAAATCATGTAAGTTTTTTGGTTTAAATAAAGCATTTTCTGTGTCAGTATGCATTAGCAGTCAAAGCTACAATGCCTATGATCATATTGACATGATGCAGAGTTTGACTCTTTATTACTCTTATGCACACAGCATTCCGAGGCAGGGCTATCTGTGAGGGGTAACGAAGGGTTTGGATCGAATAGGTAAAAAGATCTTTAATTGGGTTTTGTGACTTTCCACAGAAGGATCAATCATTTGCATTCAAATCTTGCAAAAATAAACATGATACTTGACATGCCTTATGTTGTGATTTCGAATCGTAGGTTGGACGCTGCTGTTCTAGATCTAGTTGCAGATGATGGGCAAGGTATGAAGCAGCAAAAATCAAATTATCACTGGGACAAGGTAAGGTTGAGGTTACATCATAACAATGTCCCCAACTGTAATCTATAAAGTCTTATAAAAAACACTGGATTTGTCTTTGGTGACAGAAAAGTAAGAAGTACATCAAGTTGAACAACGGAGATCGAGTAACAGCTAGTGGAAAGGTAGTAGAAGTACCCTAATTACAAAAAGGGAAATTTGGCTGTTGCTTGAAGAATGTTTGATGATTTTTGGGGATGCTTTGAGCTAACTAAGGCTCCTTAAATTAAATAGATAAAGACAGAGAGTGGAGCGAAAGTGAAAGCAAACAAGACAGGGATATACAAGAGATGGAAAGAGAGGGCTCACAAGTCAGCATTCAGCCGAGACGGCGGTGATGTGAACGAAACCACAAGCATGTCAGGTAATATTGTATAACTTTTTTCCACACAAGTTCAGCGTTTTGCCACCTTTGAGTAGTCAACAGGTCTAAAGAGAAACTTGGCAGGTAGAGGTGGCCGAGACGGGAAGAAACGGCAAGAATCAGTGCCTAACGCGCATGTGCGTTCAGAGATCAAAGATCTGGAGCAGGTGCGTAAAGAGAGACAGCAAAAGGCGAACAAAGTGTCTTATCTGCAGAGCAAGAGGGGTGGGAGAGGTGGGGCCAGTGGGGGCCGTGGTGGTGGTGGTAGGGGCGGTAGAGGTGGTGGTAGCAGCAGGGAATTTGGGGGCGGTGGAAGCGGAAGGGATTTCGGCGGACGTCGTGGTGGTGGTGGCAGGGGCGGTAGAGGTGGTGGTAGCAGCAGGGAATTTGGGGGCGGTGGAAGCGGAAGGGATTTTGGCGGACGTCGTGGTGGTAGTAGCACTAGTAGTAGAGGTGGTAAAAGAGGAGGAGGAAGAGGAGGAAGGGGAGGTGGAGGTAGTCGTGGGAGAGGAAGATAGTGATGAAGACTCTACCGACGAGTTAAGTAGAATCGTCGAAACTTTTGAGCTTAGGCAAACTATTACTTATCAAATTGTTATATCACTCACTGAGACTTCTCTAGCCAAATTTTGTGCAACACTTTATAATCTTGTTTATTTTCTTTTCTCCAGTTGTTGTTTTCGTGTATTAACTTATTAAAATGTGCAAAACTTGATTGATAGTTGACGACAAAAAAACGAAAGCCGTTTGCTATTGGGACACTTGTACTCACGGTTCGTTGTTTAATGTATGGATAAATTTTGATGACATCAGATGTTGTACAACAAGGTTCTATGGTGTAGTGGTTAGCACTCTGGACTTTGAATCCAGCGACCTGGGTTCGACTCCCGGTAGGACCTCTTTTTTTTTTTCAAAACTTTATGCAATTATTGTCTAACAAGTATTTCTGAAATGGAATAAGCAAAAAGGAAGAAGAAGAGGACATGAAATGAATGATAAAAGGCACTAAGTAGACAGTTAAAAAGAGAGTGATGTTTTTGTAGTCCCGCTCAATTAGTTTATTGAAAAAAGTGGATCGTAACTGTAAAGCCAATCTCTTTTTCTTTTCTTTTGTGCTTCTTCAACCGGATCAAGTACCCTTTTGTGAACTTCTTCTTCCCCACATCTCCTAAAAGGCTTAAAGCTTCACACACACCAAACCAATCCTTTCTTTTCTTATCTACCCAATTTTCTGTAACTCCTCTTGTCACATCTTTGATCTGATCATGGTGAAGGAAACAGTGTACTATGATGTTCTTGGTGTCACTCCCTCTGCTTCTGAAGAAGAGATTCGCAAGGCTTATTACATCAAGGTTTTTTTTTTTGTCTTTATCATCTTAAGAGTTTTCATAGATCTGTGAGTTTTGTACGTTTTGGAGGACTGATTCTTAAATCTTTAGGCAAGGCAAGTTCATCCTGATAAGAATCAAGGTGATCCTCTGGCTGCTGAAAAGTTTCAGGCAAGTGAAACTCTCTTAATGTCATTCATTTTTCTTGTTTTTTTTTATTATGAATTTGATCAAATAAACTGTTTTCTTTTCTTCTCTGGGGACAGGTTCTTGGTGAAGCTTACCAGGTTCTGAGTGATCCTGTTCATCGTGAAGCGTATGATCGGACTGGAAAATTCTCAGCTCCCAAGTAATCTTTCCTTTCTTCTCTGTTTTAGTAAAAAATATGTTTGTGTTTCTCTCTTCTTTCTCTGACAATGTTTAATGGTGTCTTTTGCTCAGAGAAACGATGGTTGATCCAACGGCTGTTTTCGCTCTTCTTTTCGGAAGTGAACTATTCGAGGATTATATTGGTCACTTAGCTGTTGCATCAATGGCTTCCACTCAAATGGCTTCTGAAATCGAAAGCTCTGATCAGTTCCATGACAAATTAAAGGCAAATTTAAAAACCATACGTTACAACTAATATGTATCTATCTTCTTGATCTCATCTTACTTAGAGAAAGATCCTTCTTCTTTCTTTTTTTTTTTTTGCAGGCTGTTCAGAAAGAAAGAGAAGAAAACCTCGCACGGTTTCTCAAAGATTTTCTGAGTCAATACGTCCATGGAGACAAAGAAGGATTCATAAGCCGCGCAGAATCTGAAGCCAAGAGACTATCAGATGCAGGCATTGTCTTGGCTCCTACCTTCTCTTTCTTTCACTTTTACATGTCTTCGCATTCTGAATTGAATTCTTCTTATGAATGAAGCTTTTGGAGCGGATATGTTGCATACAATTGGATATGTATACACAAGACAAGCAGCTCAAGAACTTGGGAAGAGAGCTCTTTACTTAGGAGTTCCTTTTGTAGCTGAATGGGTTAGGAACAAAGGTCATTCTTGGAAATCACAGCTTAGTGCAGCCAAAGGAGCTTTTCAGTTACTTCAGCTGCAAGAAGAGAGTAACCGGAGATTCAAGAAAGACGGGACTAGTCCAGCGAATGAGTTGGAGTCTCATATTCAGACCAACAAAGAAACACTGATGGGATCTCTATGGAAACTCAATGTGGTCGACATTGAAGTGACTCTGTTACATGTCTGTCAGATGGTGAGTTCTTTAACTTTAAATCTTCTGTTACTTATATATGAATCTTAGACATAAGATACGATTCTTGAAATAAAATTGGTTTAGGTATTGCGAGAAAACAACTTGAGAAAGGAGGAGCTCAAATCTAGAGCAGTGGCTCTCAAGATTCTTGGGAGGATTTTCCAGGTTTTTAATAACATTTACCATAATCACATCATCTGATATTTTCTTGTGCGGATTCAAGATTATTGTTGGCTTGTACAGCAAGAAAAGCAATCCAGGAACGGTACAACATCAAGAAGAGAAGATGAAGACAGCGACGACGATGATGACAGTAGCAGCGATGACGATTCTTCACAACGACTTTCATACAGAACTCCTCTGCTCACTCAGGTAAAATTAAACTCTAACTTTTCAAGTCATTTCTATGTAATAAGATAGACTGAAATTAGAGTCTTGATTGGACATTTTTACAGGGGATTGGTAGACTCTTCAGATGTCTCTGCAATCCAGCATTTGATGTAGACGATGATGAAATTGTATACAAAGGCAAATGATCAATACCACCACACTCACATTGCAGTTGATGGGTCTCACATGTGAATGTGATGCAGCTTCTTAAGTTATTAATTCTTTATAAATATTTGTAATGATGATAATTGATGGATCAAACTTAACAAAGTGTTAAAATAAGTTTTTTTTTAGAAAAAGAAGAAAAACTCCACCTGTTTTGTAATCATTACAAGATTGCTATACTGTTTTGTTATCGGTGTTATTTACACTCAAATTAAGTTATAAATAATCATAAACTCAAGCACCACAACTTCAATCACTTTGTCAATAGTTTGAGCACACACGCCTTCAGCCGTTTATTGACCCTGTAGCTCGGAAATCTGGCGTTCCAACTCAAACCACTTCATCTTCAAACTCGTGATCAGGCAGTGTAACGCGAAGCCATGCGTCTCTAGAATTTTAACAGGCTAGTGGAAATGTCCAGTTGTAGTTGATCTTTGAATTTCTCTATCAACCCGTAAAAAGTCACCATCTCAATACCTCAGATTCACAGAAAGGTTCTCTAGCTCAAGAAGCACAGTTCCTTTGTCTCATTTCTCAATGTATAGATCATGTAGTGCAAAATGGTCAGCTGCAGAAACAAAGGATCAGAAGCAACGCATTACTATTGGTGTTATTAACACTCCTTGTGCATTTCTTCTTACTCGAACTTGACTTGTCCTTTTGCTTCAATTGGTGTTATTAACACTCAAACTGGGCATTCAACAATCAGCCCAACTGGTACCTGGATTCTTTGTCACATTTCTCTCTCTCATCAGTTTTCTTACAAGCTCCGAGCTTTCCCAATCTCCAGAGGTTGCGAATATGGCGGACAACTGCACGTAAGCAACTGAGTTCTCAGGTTCAAGTTCTATAATCTTCTCAGCAACTTTCTTTCCCATGTCTTTATATCCATTTGCTACACATGCTCTTAGAACAGATGACCACATGCTTGCATCCGCATCAAAAGGCATTTCTTCTACTAGATCTATGGCTTCTTCCACATAACCAGCACGAGCCAAAAGGTCAACCATACATGAGAAGTGCTCTTTATCTGGAACAAAACCATTATCTAACTTCATTGCCTCAAACAATTTCCTACCCTCTTCCACTAAACCACAGTAATTGCAAGCTGTTAGAACAGCCATAAAGGTGATCTGAGTGGGTCTCATACCAGCGACATTCATTTTCTTGAACAAATCAATCGCTTCAAATCCACGACCATTTGTAGCATAGCCTGATATCATTGAGTTCCATGGTACTTCATCTGATTTTACCATTGTGTCAAAAACGCTCCTGCCATGCTCAACGAATCCACACTTGCAGTAGAGATCAATGAGAGAGGATGATACTACTTGATCAGAGTCAAGACCAACAATGGTTGCCCTCGCAAAAACCTGCTCACCGAGTTCAAGAGAAGAAATGCTTGCACAAGCACTAATGACACTGGAGAGGCTAACCTCATCTGTCGGCAAATCCAGCTTGTGCATTCGGCGGAAATACTCCAAAGTTTCAACTGGACAACCATTTTGGCTGAATCCGTTAGTCATTGAGTTCCAAGAAATCAAGCTCTTATTTTCAATTCTCTCAAATACCCGTTTTGCATCATCGAATCTTCCGCAGCTGAAATATACCTTGATCATACTGTTCAGTAAGATTGTGTCATAGGTTTCTACCTCACTGAAAAGTTTGCAAGCTTCCACCGGGCTTCCACACTTGGAGTACATGTCAAGCAACGTGCTAGCTACAACACTGTCATCATTTAGCCCAAATTTACAAGCATGACAATGCATTTGTTTACCAGTCTCTAGGAAGCCCAAACCAATGCAAGCATTTATAACAGCTGCCAGCGTACGAGAATCTTCCCGGGTTTCATTCCTCATCTCATTGAAAAGAAACAGTGCCTCCATTTTCATATTGTTGGCAATATAACCTGAAATCATAGAGTTCCATAGAATCACACATCTGTTACTTTTCCTATCAAAAAGTCTTCTAGACTCATTCACTCTCCCACAATTAGCATAACCTGAAATTAAAGCAGATAGAGAATGGTCATCAGGTTCCCCGATCTGATCCAGCATATAGCTTGCCCTTCTCAAATCACCGCACTTTGCATACAAATTAACTAAAGAACTATTCATTTTCGAGTCAAATTCAACACCGCCGGTCAGAATCCGAGCATGTACCTGCTTCCCACATTTCAAATCTTCCAACATAGCACATGCCTTAAGAACTGTAGTCATTATGATCCCGTCCGCACTAAATTTAAATTCTTTAAACAGCCTCAGAGCTTCCTCAGCATAACCGTTTAGAATATATCCATGAATCAGAGAGTTCAACGTCACAGCATCTTTCTCAGGCATGGCATCAAATAACCTCCTAGCAACACTTAGCTCGCCAGCTTTGGCAAACCCGGAAACAACCACGTTCCAAGAGTAGCCATCTCTTTGTGGCATCATATCAAAGAACCTCAAAGACGTGTCCTTTTCCTTAGAATTCATGTACCCTTCAATCATAGTGTTCCACGAGAAATAGTTTCTCTCAGGCATTTCGTCGAACAAGTTCCGCGCAATTCCCATACTGCCACATCGCGAGTATATCTGAAGGAGATGATTAGCAACAATGACAATTGAGCTTATAAAACCCTTCTTCAAGAACAATCCGTGGGTTTGTCTCCATAAAGTTTCGCGATTTCTGTTGCTGCATGATTGAAGGAGACGGACGTAATAACGCCGACAATCTACTTCCATGGCTGGAGAAATATTCGTGATGTTCAATTTTGAAGTGCTTCGTAAACTAAACCGCCTGAATTTAACCAATTAGTAGTAATAGATTTATAAAACGATTTCAATTATTGAATTAGTACTAATCTTTTTTTTTTATTTTTTTTAAATAGAAATTTAATCAATTCTTTTTTCACATTATCATTTTTCAGTAATAATAATTTGCAAAAAGATAAAGAACTATTTCGCTACTTATGATATATTTTTGTTAAGATTCGTAGAGTATGTTTTTTCTTCTACAGAAACACTAAAAATAAATATGTTTACCATAAACTCAGTATAGTTGAGTTTTAATTGCCCATGTACATGTTAAGGTTCCTCCGATGGAACATTTTATAGTGCAATAGTTAAAGCGAGATTTTAGAGGGGCATTTGCTAGTAGGCGATTATAAAATTGTATTACCACATTACAATTGATGGTCTCACATGTGAATGTGATGCAAACTTTTCTTATTATAAGTTATTTATTAGTGATGATGATCGATGGATCAAACTTAACAAACTGTTAGAAATAAGTATTTCGCAATCATTACAAGATTGCTATAATGTACAATGTAAAACTCTTGAGATTGCATCAAATTAAAGACGAGAAGAAAACTCAAAGAAGCTTTATTAACACAATAGGCTTATATGTACACATACCAGAGAGAGACCCTCTGGCTTACACACCGGTTCAATGAGCTGGATGAGCGAAAGCGGTGTGGGTGCGATGAGCCTGGAGGATGCAGGCACAATGAACCGATTGTAAATTCAGACAACCGCTCATGACAAGCGAATGTCTGCCTGAACAAGTGTGGAGTGCTGGGAATGTATCACAGACCGCTTGTACCGCTGAAGGTGTGAGGTAAGTGCATTGGCTAATGTTAAGGTTTCTTAGTCCTTCTTCATCGAATTTGCCTTTTTTAACAGCACGCCACATCTCGTGCTTGTTCTTGACTCCGCTCTGAGCCAGCGAGTACATGGCTCTGTCTGTAATGTTTCTGCAATAGTATAACCCCAATGACCTCAAGTGTACACACCGATTCGCCAAAGCCACAACACTCTCATCTGCAGCAACAAAAGATGTTTAAGAGAGGGAATACAAAACTCAGATTCGGGTTTCATAAAGTTTTAAGGTTTACAGAGTTTACCTGTAATTAGAACACAGCCACAAAGATCAAGGGTTCTGAGATCAGGACAGCCATAAGCTAAACTCATGACTCCATCATCACTTATATTCTCACACCATCCCAAGTTTAGTGACTGCAATTGACTGCAGTTTTCTCCAATAGCCTGCACAACGGATGAAGAATTGTTTGGTTATCGATGCAAAAACAGAATAGAAGACTGATGACATTAGAGAGTCGAATGATGTTAAACAGGCACCTGCAATGTATTGTCAGATACAGCTTCCACACAACCACAAAGATTGAGAATTTTAAGCTTCCTACAAAATCTTGTCAAATGCGAGAGAGCAGTATCGCTGAACGAAGTGCAGCCGCTAAGGTTGAGTTTAGTGAGGTTAGTACAACCACGAGCCAGAGAATAAAGGGGATGGTCAGTGAGCTTCAAGCTTTTGCTCAAGTCCAAATCTTGTAACTCATGACAGTGATTTGCTATGGCTTCCACCGCGTTGTCCTCCAGCTGCGGTTTGTCCTGTCGCAATATTAAAGTCTGAAGCTTGACAAATTTGGGAGCAAGTGAGAGAACCAAACTGTTCATATTCTTCTTACACCTGAAGAACAAACAACAAGTAACACACAAAAATCAAAAATCCTCCTCCTAGTTTCTGGTTACATATAAAAATATAAATTGGAACCATTCAACTGAAACCATCATCCAGAAAACTGTCCTCATAACAAAATCTGATCAAATAGAAAAAAGGTTGACTCTTTCAATCACCAGGCACCATGATCTTATCAATTTATCATCAATCTGAATATTCATCCTCAATTGATGAAGATAGCCAAAAATGTTCAACCCTTATTCAAACCCCAACACACTTTCTCACATGTAAGCATCAAAAATCCAAATTAACACAATCAATCACATAGAGACAATCAAACAAACAATGAAAGTAAGAGAAGAGAAGAAGAAGAAGAAGAAGAAGCTAAAGACATACCAAGAGAGAGAGAGACGAGTAAGGCCAAGGGAAATAGCATCTCTCCAGCCACTACAAATACCAGAAGCAATGATCACCGTCCGATCATCAACAAGGCTAAGGATCCTCATAAGAAGCTCCACGGGGATATCTTTCCACTCGGTGATCATTGTTCCTTCCATCTTCATCTTCTCGAAGCATCGGTGAAGTTCCTTTCTTGTTGCTCCTTCACTCACCATCAAAGCGGTTCCTTTGATTCTTAACACCACAAGATCAGAGTAAACAATAAGAGAATGAGAGAGGGAGGGGATAAATAAAATATCTCTGAATTAGTAAGACATCAATACACGACAAATGTAATGAAAACCAGGATTGAATTAAAACGCAGCAAACATTAATGTCTATGTGTAACTCCTTTTTTGACATTAATAAACAAAACCCATAATTAGAGCTTAATTTGAATTGAAGATTTTTAATCAGTAAGCCAAAAATTCATTTCTTTTACTGGCTGGATGGATTTTTCCAGAAAGTTGGAGAATTTACTTTATAACTAAAATAAAAAGACAAAAATGAAAGAGAATTTCCATTGACTAGCGTTTAGATCATACCTCTGAATGATTAGTGTTCTTCCTGCCTCTTTCGGGGCTTCTCGTCCGTCGAATTATTAATAATCCGTTAAAATATCGTTAAATCTTGTAAAGCTCTTTTGATAAGGAATTAACGATTGATTCACGAGATTAGATAGAAAAATCTAAAAAGGAGTTTTGTAGTATATAAAAGGGAAAGAGGCAAAGAGTAAACGTACGGGTAATGACCATAAGACACGTGATCTGCCACGTGTCATAAACTGACCGGGTGATACATTACATTTTTTTTTCATATTTCGTCTCTTCGTTGTTTATTTTGTTACGATAATCATAGTTGTAATATCAAATGACATGAAAATTTCGGAAAATATACAAAATAAATTAAGTTGTCTGACTGGAAATAATAAGTTGTACGTAACCGGTTTTGAACAATGGGAAACATTAGTATATACTCTCTCCGTATTTTAATAAGTGTCGTTTTAGAATTTTTGTTTTTTTGAATTAGATGTCGTTTTCAAATTTCTATGCAAAATTTATTACTTTTTAATGTTTTATGACGTCATAAAAACATTAAAAAATAATAAATTTTGCATAAAAATTTGAAAACGACATCTAATTCAAAAAAACAAAAATTCTAAAACGACACTTATTAAAATACGGAGGGAGTATTTGATTAAAATCTAAGCCAAGTCTCATAATGTAATAAACTCCACATTTCTCAGGAGCCGTTTACGAGTCAAGGGATAACGCCCAAAAATGTATCACTATTTAATTTAAGTTAAGAAAATTAGGGGAAAAGTAGGAAGATGATAATATAATACTATGCGAAGCCCTAAACATATACTATAAAATACTATTATATTATTAGATGATTTTCCGACAATTGTGATGGACATATAATTGAAGGACTTTAGGGATTTTTGTCGGAGTGGAAAAAATTTCTCTCCTTATTTGTTGTAGAAATAGAAGACAGTGCAAAAGAAATCAAATAATTTTTTTTGGTCTACAAAATAGAAAAAGAAAGAGTAAGTTAGTAACTTATAAAATGACAATTTCAAATCTTAAATAAAAACGTTCGGAAAAAGATAAATCTCCATTGTAGAAATCATAGTTCTCTATTAATATTTTTCAAACCTTCTATGAAACCCACACGCACTTACAAATTAAAGCTGGATTGTTTTACCCCAAAAAAAAAAAATTAAAAAATTAAGCTGGATTCTTCTTATCTTATTATTTACGGAGTATTTTCTTAGATATATTTTATCTTGTGTCATACTTCACCATGAAGACAAGAACTATCGTTCATCTTTCGAAAATTTAATCGCCAAGAAACAAATGCACCTTGGCTTAAAACAATATGAATATACCCATATAAAAACAGAAGAAATGCACGTTTGCTCCAACGATAGTTCTCGAGGTTGAATAGAGGTGGCGGGTCGGTCTAGGTGGTGTTTATATCCATTCTAGCAGCTCCGTTTTTGCGTTAGTTCTAGGAGAAGCTGTAAGCGTCTCTTCGTTCTGAGGTTTGAAGGCTGGCTTCGGATAGGGTTCGCTCGTGGCAACAAAGATGAGAATTCGAGTTCCTTGGAACTGTGGCAAAACCACGCAAATGTCCGGACTTTGCAGTTCGGAATCGGTGTTTCCTCTTCGGAACTTTGTTGGTTAATTTCGTTGTAATTTCCTTGTCGTTCTCTGTTGTTTCGTAGTTTAGATTTGTAGTTTTTTTGGTCTTGCTGTTTTCTTTATTGTCTCTGTAAATTCTGTCAAAAATAAAAAAATTGTATAAATTTAACCTTTTACCAAAAAAAAAAAAAAACAGAAGAAAAAAATGCAACTTGTAAGGACAACAAAAAAATGAAAAGCTTGGGGGGCTAGTGAGGCCTTTGGTTTGGTGGGCACGTTTTTGGCTCTAATCAGGCAACTTCCACCAAATATTCCTTCTTCCACCAGTCCACCTCCTGTATCCTATGAAATATGAATTTGTACTAGTATTTGGTTAGTTCTATGATAATTAGTGAGAAATTATGTTATTGACCTAGTTTTTAACCAAATCATGATAATCTAGTAGTTATTGTTAGTTATTTAAATTAGTTAAGATTGTTAGAAATCTATTTCTCACATATAATAAAGTGATAAAAAAATATATTTCTTATATGACAAAAAGAAAATACGGTAAACTAATTTTATAAAGGGATTTTTGAGGAATCCATCATAGTTTTTTTTTTAATCTTTCGACATGTCTACAGAAAATAATTAAATCAACATTTGTCATATCTTCCAGAAAAGAAAAGATAACATCAATTCGACGGTTTTTTTTTTTTTTTTGGTGGGAGAGAGGAGACAATGTCTCCTCAGATTTATTACGAAAAATAAAAGAAATTACAACCGAATTCTTCTCGGGTACGCAGACCCTTGAGAATCCTCATGCATAATGTGTTCAACGACAGAAGGACAATAATCAAATAAAACTACCCCAAGAGGTAGGGAGAGAGCATAGTTAGCTAACCCGTCCGCAAGACGGTTAGCCTCTCTATACCCATGAGAAATTCGGACAAACCAGTCCTTTGAAATAAAGCCATAGCACTTTCGTACTAGGGATGACAAGGGATGCGTCTCAGAGATCCCTGCCGTTAGAAACCCAACCACCAACTCCGAGTCCACTACCAACTCTAGTCTAGCGATTTTCCTATCCCAAGCTAGACACAATCCGTAGTAGACACCCCACAGTTCTGCCACCGTCGCCGAACACCAGCCAATATTAAAAGCAAATCCACCAAGCCAATGTCCCTCCGCATCTCTCAAAACACCACCAGCTGTGGCTAAACCCGGATTGCCTCGCGATGCGCCATCCGTATTTAACCGAACCCACCCTTGCTCCGGCGGTCTCCAAGAAATCTGTCTCACCTCCTTTAGAACATCCGAACCAGTATCATTGGAAGACTCATGTGCCTTATATACCTCACGCGAGATGTCTTTAACAAAGCGCACACGATCCCTACATTTCCCATTACTCCCAAATATATTACCGCATCGCCACTTCCATCCCCACCATATCACCATTCCAAACAAAGTAGCCCACGGTATACCCTCACATTCTCCTCCATCAATCAAATTTGCGTAAATCCACTCCAAAAGCGATTGGTTAAAGAACCCAGCCCGTTTATGAGGTAACACAATGCGGTTCCAAACTCCGGAGATCGCCGGACAATCACGGAGCACATGAAGAATGGTTTCGTCCCCTCCCTTACAAATCTGACACAAACCCGAGTCACTGAGATGCCGTCTACGTCGTTCAGTATTTGTCATAATCACTTGGTTCACAACCTGCCAAATGAAGACCCTTACCCTCTCCGGAACCACAGCTTTCCAAACTTTCCCATACAACAGTTCCATACTCGGTTTTGGTACATTGTCATTAAGTAATACATTATACGCTGACTTAACAGAGAACTTTCCATCTTGGCTAGCACTCCAAGCTAGTCTGTCACTCGATCCCGTGTCTACCATAACAGCTCGCAGGCCCAAGGTAATAAACTCTGGAAGAAACGGTTCAATGCGTTGGAAGTCCCATCCCACACCCTCTGTCCATAACTCCCAAACCCGAAGGTTTTTGATCTCCTCAGGCAGGTCACTTTTTGCACTATCTTCTAAAGAGAAGTTCCCAAACCACTTGTCTTTCCAGAATTTGATGTTAGATCCATTTCCGAGAGCCCAGCCTAATCCTGGTATAACAACTTCTCGCAGCCCGACACCAACACTTCTCCAAGTAGAGGACCAATTTCCTTTAGCCACAAACCAAGAGGCTTCCCCAACTTTATATTTACTCCTCAACACCCGAGCCCATAAACTTGATGTATCAAAGAGGATCCGCCAACCTATCTTTGAGATGAGTGCTTTGTTCATGAGTTTAGAGGACCGAATGCCCAATCCTCCCTCACCTTTTGGCTTGCAAATGCGCTCCCAAGCCACTAGGTGTTGCCGCTTTTGCTCTGGAGTACTATTCCATATGAAGTTCCTCGATATTTTATCAAGACTGCTTAACACCGACTCTGGGAGTATAATAGTACTCATGGCATGGACTGGGAGAGAAGATAGGACTGATTTGGTGAGAGTAATCCGTCCTGCCAAACTCAAAGTACGCCCTTTCCAGCCCGCTAAACGTGTATTTGCTCTCTCTAGCACTTCACCAAAAGTGTTTTTGTTAATTCTTTTGTGTAGCACTGGCATTCCCAAATATTTACCAAGATTTCTAGTAGCTTGGATCCCACTTTCTGCACTTATGAGAGTTCTGAGATCACGACTGACATTCTCCGAGAAGAATATCTTCGATTTCTCCAAGCTTACCTTTTGACCCGAGGCACTACAAAACCTTTCAAGCACACTCCTTATCACTTTAATCTGACCAACAGAGGCTTCAGCAAACAAAATCAGGTCATCTGCGAAGCAGATATGTGATAGCTGGGGACCACCTCGAGATAAATGAATTGGCCTCCATTCTTTCAGCCCCACGGCTCTGTCAATCGAGTGGCATAGTCTCTCCATACATAGAACAAACAAGTATGGGGATAAAGGGTCACCTTGTCGTAGCCCTCTCTCCGGTTTAAACGCTTCTGTCTTCTCACCATTCCAGAGCAGATTCATAGATGGCCCTGTTACACATTGCATGATCCATACAATCCAATTATCCGGTAACCTTGCCGCTTTGAGAGTATCTTCTAGAAAATCCCACCTGATCCTATCATAGGCCTTCTCAAGATCCAACTTCAACAACATCCAGCCTTTTCTACCTTTCTTGCGTCGCATTGAATGAACCGCTTCTTGTACAATCACGATATTATCGGTACTAAGCCTCCCAGGAATGAAACTGGCTTGGGCTGGACCGATCAACAAGGGCATAATACTCTTCAACCGTATGACCATTGCCTTAGTTATGCTCTTAAATAAGACATTGCATAGACTAATGGGCCGAAACTGATTCACCTTCTCCGGTTTCGCCACTTTAGCAATAAGTACCACTAGCGCATCATTCAAGTTAGCCGGTAATTCCCCTGATAGAAAAAATCCGAGTACAAACTGAGTCACTGAGCTACCAACCATATCCCAAGACTTCTGATAAAACACTGGCTGGAAACCATCTGGACCTGGTGCTTTATATCCTCCCATGCTTCTCACAGATCCTTCCACCTCTAGAGCTGAGAATGGTTGATTCAGCATTGCTAGATTTTGATCAGAAATCGGGCAGAACCCCTCCGAGGGCAATCTATCAACTATCGCTTCAACATCTGCCATTGAATATAATCGTTTATAATAAGCAATGGCTAACTCTTCTAGCGTTTTTGCATCCGAGATCCAACTGCCATCATCCGCTTTCAACATCTCGATTCTGTTCCTCCATCTGTGTCAATTCGACGGTTTATTGTTTTGTTTGTATCCTCACGGAACATATAAAGATTTAAAAGGCACTAAGCGAGTCTAACATTATTATTTTGATTAATAATTTATGCACAACTTAATTTAAAATAAACACGCCATCTGTGTCTTTTAAACAATAAATAGGCTTTGTTTGATTGTTTCTGCGAGAAGATCACGCAACGAGATAATCTATACTTTAAATATTTGCTTAAATATATTGAAGTAATGGACGAAATAATTTTATTAGAATGGACATGGAAACAGCAAGCCGTTTACTTTTTCTTAGTGTCGTGCATATGTAGAGAGCTAGCTGTTAGCCTTACCCGAGGCCGCACTCCATGCCGTTTTCTTTTATTGCTTTTCGACTTTGTCACATCTACTTTGCATTAGCCCTCCCCAATCTACGGGCCTACTACTTTCTATGGACGCCAAGAGAAAATAATACTCCGGCTGATATGTTGGCTAAAGACCAAATCCCAAAATCTTTCTTATCATTTCTATTCTTTTGTTCCACAATTTATTTCTAATTCCATACACTCTGATTATGTAACAACTTTATGAATCAATGGAAATAGTTGACAAAAAAATAAATAATAATAACACCCTTTAATACTTATTTCAATTTAAAAGAAAAAGTTTGAATTATATTTGAATATATCAAACACATTCACAGGCGAACCCATATGCCACCTTTTGAGGCTTATGTTCTTTTTACCTGTTTATTTTCATTGGATTATGCAACTAATATATGTTGCATTGTATTATACTGCTATTGTTAAGTCAATTTGATAAAAGAATTACAGCATACGTTATTCAAAAACACTAATAAATATCCACAATAACAGAATAAGGAAATTTAAAATAAGATACAAGTAGTGTTCTTGATCTTCAATCGAAAAGTTGTCGAGTGCACTACAACGTCTTACCAAAGGCATTGCCTACGGTATAGTCGAAAATTGTGCTCTCGAATGATTATGCTTCCATGTTTTTTATTTTATTTTTTGGCATGGGACCATTGTTTGTAGGATTTGCTTGATGTAAAACCTAAACTTTCATTNCTTTAACAACAAGGATATATTACATTTAGCCAAAGATAATAGGTATAACAAGGATTGATATTACACATAGACAAAAGCAAGCCTTCCAATAGGAAAACTAAGTTGCATATTATTCTTGTATAGACATGTTCATTTCCCGGTCATACTATGACTAAGTAACCAAAAACCAATTTTGGTTCGGTTAGATTTTCGGTAAACCACCAAAATCCCTGACCAAGTCAAACACCACACTAAGGCCCTCTAGATACACAGTTTACAGTACATTTTATCCACACAATGTAATTGATTTATAGTTACCTTTTCTCTCAAGGCAGAAACTTCTCCAGCAAATTCCCAAAGAAGAAACTGGTTTTTCCCCATCCTCCTCCTGTACCAGCTTTGCCTTCTTCTCTCCATCTTTTGCTCGGAACTTTATTCTTGACGTTAATCATCATACTGTGTCCAATCTCTCCGCGTAACGCCTCGATCGTCTTCACGTCCACTGGATTCCCTGAAGCATCTCTCACATAGAAAACATTGACCGCTTGTTCTCCTACTGTTGTCACACCAGCTCTCGACACTGAGAGCCCGTGCTCTCTCAGAATCCGTGTCACTTCCGACAGTAATCCAACTCTGTCCTTTGCGCAGAGCTCCAAACTCCAACCCTAGAATTGTATTCCAGGCGATAACTTAAGCTATTGTTGCTTCTAATGCAAGAAACATGCAGTAAGAAAATGTGTTTACTTACCTCGCTGACTCTTCTATGGATCGCGGCTTCTAGACATTTGACAACCCTCTCTTTCTCTCCTTCTGTATCAAGAGTGCAACCGTCTTTGTGTCTGATGAAATACTCCTGAGAAGCATGAGGGCCGCTCGATGATATCGTGGCATGAAACACAATGTATTGCATATCCGTAAGCGTGCATACAATGTCGAACATGAGCTTTGGCCGATCCTCGCAGTTCACGTTTATCACAGAGTAACCTTTCTCTTCGCAATGCTCAACCGTGATTTTGGGCTCGAGTCCAGGAGAAGCAGAATCATCTAGCTTGGTCACTGCTTCGTAGTCTTTATCAGCAAAAAACATCTGATGAAGCCTACGGTCAACGTGAGTCGACCCAATGGAGAGACTCGTCCGAGCAAATTTCTCATCTTCCTGTTCACACCCACGCAGCACGTTATTGAGCTGTTCTTCCATGGCAGACAATCTTTCTGGGTCATCAACGGCTGTAGACGTTTTATTATCATTCACGTAGAGGACACATGCGATCCTACGGTTGTGAGTCCATGCTTCAGCCGCCACCACATTAAAGTTGAGGTCTGCTAGTACGGCTGAGACCTCAGACAGAAGACCAGGGCGATCATGTGCAATGATCTCGATCGATGTGTGGTCGCCTAATGAATGGACACCGACTCTTTTACCTGGCCAAGTGTTTTGTGAAGCCGAAGCATGACCCTTTGGTCCTAACACCTTTTTAAAGAAGAAACAAGAAACATATATAATGTAATAACAAACCAATTGCACACATTATACAAAACTACACATATATATATATATATAATGCTTTTATGAATATACCTTCTCGATGTAATCAATGGTTTTGCTATCAGTGACCTTGTTTCCTTGTTGATCAGTGACATGGAATACTAGAAGTTGTGAAAATGGAATCAGTCAGAAGTTTCCTTGGAAATAAAAAATGCTGTGAATGTAGAAATGTGCAACATTATTACCGTCCATGAACCATCCACCATCAGAAGAGATGTAAGCTTTAGTGATTGTGAGATCGAGATCGGTTAGGACCTGCACAACTTCCAGTAATATTCCAGGTTTGTTCATACTATCAACCTATCAAATAATAGTCTCACATGCATCAAAATCTCAGTTCAGTCATCAAATCGATTAAAATCCGAGAAAGAAGATGCTTACCTTGACAAGAGTGCATTCTTTGCAGCTAGTGTTATCTATAGAAACACTGCAGCAACATAAGAAAAAGTATGAGCTTGAAACACAGCATCAATGGCTCTTAAGTGTGAAATGGAATAACTATTACCTTGGAGGATTGATTCTGGTGCTCAAGTTCTCATATTCAGGATCGAAATATGGCCAATAAACTTTAGCCATTAAATAAAACAAGATTTTCTAAGCTCTTCAGACGTTTCTGCAATTTAACCAAAAAGAACTTCTTTATATCACCAAGACACAGAACATGACAAAGGATAAGAAGAGGCAACAAACAAAGTAGAGCTTTAAGTCTCTCAACAACTTGCAAGAAGATAAGATATTCGTAGAATTTTTTTGCCTGTCGAGTCAAATAAGTGAATCTTGGCCACGAAGTAACTCGACAGAAGAAACAGAATCTAAAGGAGATAGAGATAATTAAAGATTTCATAAAGAGAGACCACAAACAGAGATTCTCTGAAACAAACAAGCTCTTCTCTGGTCCTTCTCAGCCAAAGAAAAACAGAGGAATAGATTCCTAGAAGATCTCCTACTATGAAAATCAAAACTAAAAGATCGTTTCTGAGCTATTGTTTTAAAATTTTATTTCTAAGACATGACATGAGATTCTCCCTATTTGCATAAACGAATTGATGCTTAAAAGTAGCTGTCAAAGTTAAAAAGAAGATTATAAATAGTACTAATAAACTAAAACGTTATGGAGGAAAGATCTTATTGGTCAAAGACGGAATCTAAACTGTTACAAATCGAAACACTGCATACAATAAAATAAAATAAAATAATAATTTACGGATCAGACAAACATGCCAACTTGCAACAAACACTAGTCTAAGCAGCAGCCACATCAATAACAACTTGAAGAAGATGAGACCAAACTTTGTTCGTCGATTCCGTGAAAAAACACAAAATCTGTTGTTTTCAATTTTTGTAATAATTAAGCGCGTCGACATCAAAATTTAACCATACATCGTTCTCAAACTCTGTCGAATCCATGTGCCAATTTTAATAGAACTTCCTCAATTCAGCAAAATCTTAGAACTTTCTGGGTTTACTCCAGACAAAGTAAAAAGTAAAACCGAGGATTTCAAAGTTTCAGAATCGAAAATTTTGAAATTGAAATCGGATAAACAAAATCAATCAAAGTATGGATTAGAAAATATAAGAGAGTGAGAACAGTTACCTCAAGAACTAAACAAAAAAAGCTCGAATTTGTGAGTCGGGGAGAGAGAGGAGAGACAAATTTATGGAGATATCAAAGAGACGATTATTTATAGAGAAAAATTAAAAATCTTTACATCTTCGAAAAACAAAGATCACAGAGAGACAGAGACACAGAGGAAGTGTCCACAAAAACAGAAAATATGTCTTGAGTCACTCTTGACTCTTCTCTCTCTCTAAACGTTCTCTCTTTAATGAGATTGGAACCCTTCTTTCTCTGTCAGAGGTTTTAATAGGAATCTAGTGGAAGCGAACATTATATATAAACTTTTAATTAAATGAGTATTAGTCAGATATGACGAAGCGAACATTATGATTAGTGGTGGTGTTAATAAGAACTATTCTCACTCCCCACACACGCTCGCTACAGCGCGTGTCCTCTACTCTCCATTAGCTTTTGGCATTGCCGTTGGTTTGAGTTCATGATTTGGAGCAAACCAGACCGATTTGGTTAAACTAGTGGCTATGTAGAGTTAAATGAGTATTAGTTTAACTGGTAATTAACATCACTAACCTGAGAAATTAAAGCGAGTGTAGGAATCTGTAGCGCAGGCGCGTGAAAATAGAAGCGGTTGGATCTCACGGGGTAGTACGGGCGGTCCTTTTTGTCGCGTAGTTGCTTGATCGAGGACATGTTAAAACCGCTTAAATTACAAAATAGCCATTCTGCAAATGAACCATCATCCACGAGGCTATTTCTTTTTTATGTTTGAAACACGTATAAGCTCGATTTTGATTTCTAATGCGATTGGTTGTCCAAAGTTTTTACAATGGGGGGTCAAAAACAAACCAAGTGCCTTTGGCCTAGTGGTAAAGGGGCTCCAGCTGGAATTTCCGCCCTGTGTTCGAATCCCCTTGGCCACCCG
The DNA here is from genome assembly GCA_900406345.1 of Erysimum cheiri. Classification (NCBI taxonomy): domain Eukaryota; kingdom Viridiplantae; phylum Streptophyta; class Magnoliopsida; order Brassicales; family Brassicaceae; genus Erysimum; species Erysimum cheiri. Next base: position 33,925 of record OVAQ01000019.1, read on the forward strand.
GAGACGTCTTAAGTGGTAAGAAAACGTGGATTTCTCGTGGGCCTCGTGGGATTAGTCTTTGGGCCTAGAAAGCCTTTGGGATCCC
>OVAQ01000019.1:38037-80498 GCA_900406345.1 Erysimum cheiri
TCCAGAAGAAAAAGAAAGTGCAGAAGAAGATCTTGAAGAAACTAATGATGAGAATAATGCAGTTCTTACAACCCAATATCAACAGAGAGAATATGCTAATCAATGGAGAGAAACGATAGCATCGAATATGTGGAGAGATTCAATTGAGAGATCATAGTTGAGGACTAGNCATTAAAGATTAATTAGAAGTTTGATTTTGAAATCCCTTTTATATGATTTTCAAATTCTATGTATTTGACTTTCAAATCCACGTTATTTGATTTCGAAATCCATAAATTCTACATGGATTTCCAAATCTTATAATGATTTCCAAATCCACTAAAATCCATGAACCAATAAACCTCCCTAAACTTCTAAAAGGAAAACAAATTGGGTTGAAAAGCACAAAAAACCCCTGAAAGCTGCAAAATGTTTGGTGACTTGGGACACTATACTCATTACCCAATGGGCCAATAGTATGGGTCCTTCGCAATTCGGATTCACATCCACGCAGATAGATATATATTTTTGTTGAAGAGGGTTGCATTTTTTTATTTTTTTTTGGGCAAAAGCATATTTTCTTAATTTATGACTTTTATATGATTAGTTTTTTATATAACTTTATATGGGTTTTTGGTAATCTTATATGATCAATTCAATAGTGAGAATAATAAGGTCTAATATGAACAAAATGGACGATCTTTAAAATGTTAATAAATATCTGCAGGAGGTAGGTATACGTAACTTAAGTGGATGCGTAATGTCCTAATGTTGTCTTGTTAAGAAAAACATGAAATGAACCGTGGAGATAGTGAAGGTAGCAACAAGACATATACACGTGGACATTAGAAAAAAAATTGAAGGGAGGTGTGCAAAATTGTTATCAATGTTATATTTATTTATGTGGTTACATGCACGTGACTGTCGATCGAAATTAATCATAGAGATTTCAAATAAACAGTTTTACATTGTTTAGATTTTATTTTCTTGGCATATACATATTTTTGTATATTACAGTTTGTACGAACTGGTGGTTTTCTATTTCGCATTTATGTTAATTTCTGATATGCCGAACTCTTGTGTATAAGCCGATTCTTTTTAACAAATTATAACTTTACCGTAAGGAATTGAAAGAACCTAATGATATAAATAAATGTTCTTCTGTCGTCAATTCGTATCTTTTTCTTTGTCGTCAATTCGTAGGTAGATGGGATATACGTTGGAGAATTAGGAAGGTCAAAAGAACCCATTAGACACGCTTATGCTTTTAGTTTACCACATTAAAAAGACTCATGAATTTGGCGTATCCCAAACGCACTAAACGCCTCCTTACAACCATCTTATGATCTGAAGAAATTTTTAATTCTTTCTAAAAACAAAATGTTGCAATCAAAAGATTTATTCTATTAATTTCTACTTTTCGTCCTGAATAATCGTTTATTGCATTACAGCGACTGCAATGACCATACTACTTGCATCAATAATTAACGATTCAGATTTTAAACACTACAAATTAAAGCTTCCTTTTCTTAATAAAACAATTCATAAATTATGGAAATATAAAAAACCATTCTTATTTAATGTAATCGAATCTAGCAACTAGCAAGGATTCAGATTTCCAGTTATATAAAATGATAAACAAAATTAGAAAAAAAATGAAATTCAATTTCTTATTTAATTTGTTTTCCCCACTACGGTTCTGAGACGGCGAGAGCATTTAAAAAGCTACATCGTGTTATTAGTGGTAAACAACTAGGGACGAGTAATTAAGCCCAAAATAAATGATAGCTAAAATGACTATGATGGTGCTAAAAAAAATACACTATCATGTAACAAAGTATAGACGTAGAGGAAGGATCTTATAATTAAAACAAAAATCTAAGGCTGAGAAGATTATCTCCGTCGCACGCTTTCCTTGATAATTAATACAGTACATATAAGCTAATCATCATATAAAACCAAATGACAACAATACCCTAACCTACAAAATAAAATTCCGAATATATTTTTAAACAAATCTTATAAATTGTAGAAATAATGTAGAATGTTGTTTAACGGGGAAGAAGAGTTGTGAACAAGAAGACTCAAACTTCTCTCAAAAAACTCGATTTTTATTTTTTCTTGGTTCCTTGAAAGTAAAATCATGGCAATGTTTGATCTTTCGTCGAAATCGTTCGATACCCATTTGAATTTTCCGAGAGCTTTCGATGATCATTCAGATTCCGGCGTCTGTTCGCCTCCTCTGTGGAGAACAAGTCCACCGAAGAGCCCTGGTCATCGTCACAACAATTACCAGGATCTCTCGCCTGTTTCTAAGGCTCAAGTCATCGCTCGTGGTCAGCGTGAGCTAATGGATATGGTTAGTAAGATGCCCGAGTCGTGTTACGAGCTTTCGTTGAAGGATCTCGTTGAGGTTAACACGGAGGAAGACAAGGAGCAGAAGGTGTTCGATGAAATGCCTCACAGAAATAAAAAGCCGAGTAAAGTCGTGAGGAAGACGAAGAGTGATAGATGGGTCGATCCGATTCGAAACGGAGGTGTAAATAACAGTGGGTTTCTTCTGAAATTGGTGTTTCCTGTTAGCTTGGGTGCTAAGAAAAAGACGAAGAAGAGAGATGATGATGATTCTTCTGTGACAAGTAAAGGCTCTTGGATTTCTCCAAGACCTTCCATCTCTGATTTGTCGATGAAAACAGAGGATAAAGATTGGTGGAAGAATGGATTGTCAGAATCACGTAGAAGTCAAAGTGGTGTCTCAAGGATCAACAGTGGGAGCTCAAAGAGCAGTGGTGGTAGTAGCAGTAGAAGCAATAGCGATCGAAGTCGAAGCAGTATAAGGTATGCATAAACTCTGGGAAATTAATGGTTTTTTTTTTAATAGCTTTTGTTCAAAAAAAAAAAAACCGGTTAAGTTTCTCGAGTCAGATGATTGAAAATTGATACAGAAATAAAACTCATATACGATTAGTGCCAAGTTGATTTTTATGAAATAGCCAATTTCTTTAAGAATCCGTAGCCGTATTTTGCATCTAGTTCTTGGATTTGCTTTTTATGAGCTTTGGTCTGATAATAGAGTTAATTCCCTAGAGCCCGAACTGTTTTGTGATACTCTTCTCTCTCCATCATGTGAATCGTGTAATGATTTTGTAAATTGGTCGTTGAAGTTAATGGTCTTAGAAAGGGTCAATTTAGATGCGTTGGTTGCATCAGATTTTGACCTCAAGATTTGGACTTTTTTTTCTTCCAAAGATTATGTCTGAGAATGCTAATTTTGAACTGTGTATACTTCCCCTTATTTTGAACTGTGTCTGAGAAGCTAGATTCATGCCTAATCTTCTCTCTGTCTCTCCTAATTCGAAATGTTTGAATTGTGATACAGGGATGAAAACAGCGGATGCTTATCTTTCCTCTGGAATGTACATCTACGAGATTGATTTGAAAAGTTCTTCAATGGTTGTTGTACACTTGTTTGGCCAAGGAGACTAACCGGCTCATATAACTCGAGCCTAGTGGAGTCTGTAAATCTGTGGACGAATGAATCCGGGAATGATGAAGATGAAAGCAGAGGACATGAACATCTTCTTCATTGTACCACAAAGATTTTATCTTTTTCTTCTTCTTGTAGTTATCCTATAAATCTGAGTCTTCTTTTTGGAAGTCTATGCAATGTATCTATAGATTCCTTGATGATCTTTTGTAGATAGATACTTGGGCTTTGCTAACATAAACCATTGAAAGTGTACCAGTTCTCATCATTATAAATCAAAACTTTATGTTATTGGATCTTAATGCTCTTGATTCATTACTTAATAAGTAATCATCTTTGCCTTAACTTCAAGTTCAAGAAGAGTGAGTCTCTTTTATGTGTCTCTGTTCTTTTTTATCTGGTGAGGTTGATGATAAGAGTTTGGTCTTTCTTTGTGGACTTGAGTGAGATTCTCTTTTTGAACTCATCTTCTCGTTTAAACGCGTTTTCTTTTAGCGTTTAGAAAAACGCTCTTATCATATCTCAGCAGACAAGTCAACGACGAAACCTGTAGGGAAAGCGACGCCGTTTTTGTCTCGTCACTACGATGACTTTGCCGTGAATAGACCGGTCACCGGTACATGCGACTTATTTTCTTTTTGTTATTTTTTATTTTCTTCTTCCCTAATGATGGTTAATTACTTAAATACGACCCAAATATAATCATTAACGGAAGTATTAATTATAAAAGTCGAGGGTGACTTTGTCTTAATATCACCGACCGTGACATTAGCAAAAGTGAAACAAAACCCAAAACACAAGTTTGCAACTTTGGATATCTCTAGAAGCAGAAAAGTCGCAGTTGATTCTAGGATGGCGAAAGGATGACTTGACCTGACACGATCACTAAAAAATATCCTTGCCGTGTTTTGATAGTTCTTCGAAAACCCCTTCAAATCTTGAGACTTTACAAATCCTCGCTTGCTCTTAATTTTGGTTCTTAGGTCTTAACAAGGTAAAGGTTTAAGCTTTTTTTCTTTTGCTTCGAATCTCAAGCCTTGTTCAGCTGTCTTACTCTTTAGTTTCTGCGTAATCACCATCATTGTAAAGAAAAATCCTTGCGAGCTTACTGAATCATTACGATTTCGTTTTGTTATCGGCTACTTCTACTTTACAGTTTGTTGCTTTTGTGATCTAGTTCTGAGCTCTGAAAAAATTTGCAATATTTTTCTTACTTGTTCTGTTGCAATCGCCAATGTGATCATGCTTAGAAGTGTTTAAGCTTTAAAAAATCTTTGAATTTTGCTTGGTATAGCTGTGGACTAAAGATATTATGGTGTCTTCACTTGTGCTTATAGGAAATTTGGAACTTGTGGGATTTGATTGATAAGTGTTGTTAAGATGGCAAATGATGCGGCTGCTTGTGCGGAAAGGGCTACAAATGATATGCTGATTGGTCCAGATTGGGCTATTAACATTGAATTGTGTGATATTATCAACATGGATCCTAGGTAAAATTCCTTGATATATCTGTTTTGTAAAAAATAAGAATACTCTCTGATTGCTAGAGTTTTTGATAATTGCCTTGCTAGTTTCGGTTTCTTAATTAATATCTTGACATTTTTTAATTCCTTAGTCAAGCAAAAGAAGCTGTGAAGGTGCTCAAGAAGCGGTTAGGAAGTAAAAACTCTAAAGTCCAGATTCTTTCACTTTATGTGAGTACTGCTTTCTCCATTCTTGGATTCAATACGTTGGTTTGGTTACATGTTTTTCTTGACCTCATTTCCGGGGTTTCGGTGCAGGCATTGGAAACTTTAAGTAAGAATTGTGGCGAAAACGTGTACCAGCTTATCGTTGACCGTGATATTTTGATTGACATGGTCAAAATAGTGAAGAAAAAGGTTTTGCTATATTACACCTGCCTCTAATGTCTCAAATTCTCCATTGGTATCTCTGGAAACTTGTCTGACCTTGTGACTTTCCTAACATAATTTTGCAGCCGGACCTGAATGTGAGGGAAAAGATACTAAGTTTGTTAGACACATGGCAAGAAGCTTTTGGTGGACGTGGAGGTCGATACCCACAATACTACAATGCATATAATGAACTCAGGGTATGTTAACATGAGTATTCATGCGTAGGCAACTTATTTTTGTAATAAGTTTTGACGAATGGTTTTACCGATCGGTAACTTTAGTCTGCTGGAATTGAGTTTCCACCTCGAACGGAAAGCAGTCTATCGTTCTTTACTCCACCTCAGAGTCAGCCAACTGCACACGTTGGTCCATCAGATGAAGATGCTGCTATTCAGGCGTCGTTGCAAGGAGATGATGCTTCTAGCCTCAGGTTCTCTCTTCGAGTATATGTTGTCTATCGGATAGGTTTTGTTTGGGTTGAATCTTATATTTGTTGATATTTTTAGCTTGGAAGAGATTCAAAGCGCTGAGGGATCAGTTGATGTTTTGATGGACATGCTTGGAGCACTTGACCCCGGGAGTCCCGAGGTAGGAATTTGCTTACTCTACTGCATGAACAGAAGAAACTGTCTGTGTTTTCTTTGAAGTAATGGAAACAGCTTCCTCTGGATGTTGTTGCAGAGTTTAACAGAAGAACTTATAGTTGACTTAGTTGAGCAATGTCGTACTTATCAAAGACGTGTAATGACTCTTGTGAACACTACAACGTAAGTTTCTGTTCCTTCCTTCCTTCATCCGCTGCTGTTTCCTCCCAGTTGATGGATTTTGCTAAAGGTGAAAGTACTCGTCTTTTATTCTCCAGAGACGAGGAGCTTCTGTGTCAGGGATTGGCATTAAACGATAATTTGCAGCGTGTTCTTCAGCGTTACGATGATATCACAAAGGTCGGCTCTGTTCCTTCAAATGGAATGAATACTACAGCTGGTCCTCCAGTTCAGATTGTCAACATCAATCATGATGATGACGATGATGAATCAGATGATGATTTTGCTCGGCTAGCTCACAGGTAATAATGATAATTCCTACTTGGAAGGCTATGATCTCTTGACATATTGGAATGATATTTTAACTTTGTGAATTCAATCTCTAAAGGTCTAAAGATCTCAGCCCGATTCTTCCTCCTCCACCACCACCTATGGTGGATTTCTTAAGCGGCGATGTCTATAAACCTCAAGGCTCCTCACAAGGAGGAAAGAAGGCTCCTCCTCCTCATGCTTCGTCTTCTCCCGTTTTCGATGATCCAAGTCCACAAAGCAAACCCTCTGAGGAGAAATTGCCTCCTCCGGCTCCATGGGATGCTGAGGTAATTAGGAATCTTCCACCTCCGCCGTCAAGGCACAACCAGAGGCAACAGTTCTTTGAGCATCATTACTCGAGTAGCGGCTCTGATTCCTCTTACGAGGGTCTTGTTGGACAGACCCGGAACCTCTCTATGACTGCCTCTGCAACTAGTGAACCGAAGAAGGAAGAGAAACCAGAGGATTTGCTTTTCAAAGACCTGGTTGAGTTTGCGAAAACCAGGTCTTCCAAGCCCAACAATAGATCGCTTTGAGTCTTTTGCTTGTGTAACAAGTATGCTTTACCATTCTTTTTATTTTCTCATCTTTTCATGTTTTGGTTGTGTGTGCCTTATTGTCAAATAATGAGCGAAGTTTAGAGATTAGAATCCGAGAATTCCAACAACAAAAACAACATGTTACGTTTTTCCTTTTTTAACATGAATATTTGCTTGTTTAAACTTTAAACACAGAATTAAAATAAAATGTAGTCAAAAGTATATTTCTATTGTAAGTAAAAATCAAAAATAGGATTAACATTCTCCCTTGGTTATAGGAACCATGGATTCCATTTTCCTATTTAAAAGATAGTAGAAAACAAGATAAACAGAGACATTATTTGTACAAAGAAGTAGATTCAGTTTTTGTGTTATTCGCAGCTACTAATTCATTTAGATATGAAGATGGTCCAGTTGAAGCTCTTTGCCGTCATCATACTCATGACATCCTTTCTGGGTCCGATGAAAGTGGCTAGTGCCGTGCGGAAGCAACGAGAATGCCCAATGGAGATGACATGCCCGCTGAAGCTTCGGCGTTGCATGCGTTTCCAGTTTCCATGTTGTGGATTTAATTAGACAATACACAAAGTCTTGTCCGTTTTGACAAAGATGTAGTCATAAAGAGCAAAAGGCGTTTTTGGTAAAAAAACAACCTCCAAGTGGAATACGATCCAACTAATTGGAATCTCATGAATACGATCCATGCTTGCTACAGCATCACGGAGGTGTTACTCAAGGTCAAGAACACGTACGGTGTTATTACCACTGATTTTACTTTCTCCAGCAAGAACCACTTGTTTCAAATTAATTGGTTGCAATATTCGCTCCTCTGTGGAATTTGATGTACGACAATCCGTATTCGAATGCGTTACAGATTGCCATTCCCCACAACCTAATGATGGATCATGTTCAGCTGACGACGGTTGTTGTCGATCATTTATCAATCCAGGAGCCAGCAAGTTAAAGGTAGAAACACAGCCCTATCCTAATCGGACAGACGTGTTTGACGTAAATCCTTGCATCTATACATTGGTCCAAGGCACTATTGGTTATTTAGATCCAGAGTAATTGCATACAAGCACGTTGAGCGAGAAAAGCGACGTATACAGGAGAGAAGTACTTCTTATGGAGCTGGTTTCAGGTGACAAGGTGATATGCTTCAACCGGGCACAGAGAGAAAAGTAGTATCTGGTGACGACTCACTTAGAATCTGCTCTGAAAGAGAATCGGTTAAGTGACGTTATGGACAGGAGGGTGGTAAACGAAGAGAATCGCTTGCAGATTTATGAAGCAGCTAGCGTTGTTGGCTCTCAGGTGCACAAAATTGAAAGGAGAGGAGAGGCCAGATATGAGACAAGTAGCTGCAGAGCTTGAAGGTTTGAGAGCTTCAGGGCAACATGGGTCGTCGAGTCTATATGAATCCGGGCTTGAAGTTGAAGAAAGTAATTGACATTTCCTTGGACTAAGCAAACTATCTATATCTCGTTTCTTCGTTGTTGTTGTCTTCTTGCTTATTTTTATTTCTTTCTTTTCTTCTGCCGCCTTAATTTGGTTATTTGTGATGCTTGAACTGCTACTATGTTGTCATGTCGACTTAATAATTTGGTTATTTGTGATGCTTGAACTGCTACTATGTTGTCATGTCGGCTGATTAAGTTGCAATAAGATATCTTCAATCTCTCATCAATGACGTGTCAAACAAGTAATTGCAAAAATAGTCTCAAAGATAGTGTAAATGTGTTATTAATTTCAGGTCACAGGGAAACACTCTTGATCTCTTTCTCTTCAAGTCTAATAATCTCGATATGAACGTCTTTATCTGAGTTGTCTAATTTCATTTCGAAACAAGTTCATATAATCATATCACCGGAAATTTAAAGATTCATTTAGTTAAGCTCCACATATATCATTTTATTGGGTATAATTTCAGGATTTTATTAATTTACCTTTGGCTAGCTAAAACAGAGCTTTAGTGCCAAAAACAGAGAGAAGTGTTAAATCGAGAGGTTCGAAACAAGACACATTTTTTACTTGCCCACATAAAGAAGAGAACTAACGATAGGAAATTAGCATCCTCCCTCCCTTCTTTATAGGAATCGCTTCCCACTTTCCATATCCCCCAATATGTTTTGCAATTTGCAGGAACCATTGATTGCGATTTCCTATTTTAAAATAAAGCAGAGATCATTACTATTATAAATTAAAGCAAATTCATCTTGACCAGCTAACTAAATCATTAGACATGGAGATCATTCCATTGATGCTTGTTGCCGTCATCATACTCTTGACATCATTTCCGGCTCCGACTAAAGTCCTAGGCAAGGGTGGAGGTGGCGCCGCCTCCAGAGGTGGTGGTGGTAGCTTTGTTGGTTTTGGTGAAGGCAGCAATGGTATTGGCGCCGGCTATAGAGGTGGTGGTGGGCCGCCTGGAACCGGCTATAAAGGTGGGGGTGGGGATCCGTTTGGCACTAACCCTAGGGATGGGAGTAATGTTGGCAGCGGTTATAGGGGTGGGGCTTCACCCCAAAAGCCTAAAATTGGTGGCGGTGACCCCGGTGCGGCAATTGTCGTGATTCCCAAGAAGGGTGAACCTGGGAAGCCGAAGCAGCCAATGCCAATGCCACAAGAATGCAAACCGGAGGTTAGACGTTGCATCAATGATCATGTATACGGAACCGCCGGGCCACCTAAATACCACGGGCCATGTTGTGTGAAACTTAGGTACTCAGTACCATGCGTGTGCAAATTCCTTTCGTCCCCTGATCCTAAGCTAAAGAGAGGCGCTAATGATCTGCTTGGAAGTTGTCATTATGGTAAACCCAAATGTGGAAAGATTTCAATGCCACAAGAATGCAGACCTGAGGTTAGACATTGCGTCGATGTACATTTATACGGAGGCTTCGGGCAACCTCAACACAACGGGGCATGTTGTACGAAATTTAAAACCTCAAAGAAATGTGTGTGTAAATTCATCAAGTCTATAGATCCTCACCTAAACAAACAGGCTAATGGTGTAATTCGAGGTTGTCGTTTTGGTAAAGCTAATTGTCCATAAATTAAAATCTAGAAATTATGTATATAGTAAAATGAAAATAATAACAATGTATAGCAAACGTATTTTGAAATAATTGTTCATTTTATTATGGTTAAAAAAATAGTTATTATTGATTTTTGTATGAGTGTTCGGGTCTGGTTTCGTACATATTCCGGAACGGTTGAATTTGTTCCCCGCCGGAAAACTTCGCTTGTCTGGGAAGTTATATCTTATGTTTTGTTGAAAATTTTAGATGGTTCGATCATTATCAATTTATTATCTTTGTGCCAAACAAAAGAAAAAGGTTAATTGTAATCATGAAAAGAAAAAACTGTCGGGCTTTTTTCGTAATTAAAATGTTTTTCCTGTGGATTTGGAAATTTCCCAAGGACATTAAATGCGTTTATACGAAAACAAAAGAAAAGAAAACGATTCGGGAAAAAAGAAACGATACTAATAAATGCGTGACCCAATAAATAAAAGTAGGACTACCTGAATCTATCCAAAAATATTTAATATTACATGTCATTTCATATGGCATATGTCATCAGCTCTGTCGGCAAACCGAGGTCCACTTTGATCTCTATTCTTCTTTTATCTTTTGCGTTTCTCCTTTTTGTTTAGTGAGCTTGATTATAATGCTTGCAACTTTATTTTAATTTGTTTGTATTCAATCAATATGAATGCCATGCCTTTTACTATATTTATCCCATTAACTTTTGTATATTGTAAATCATTTGTAAAAGACATATAAATCATTAGTCATTTGTAAATCATTAGTCTATTTCGATAATGTAAAAACAAGTTTTGTTAAAAAAAAAAAAATACCGTAATAATGTAAGGCAAGTAGATATGTGTGTAAGAATTTTTGTCGGCGAAATTGAGGGTATCTCTTGGTCGCTTATTTATTAGCCGAGTTTTACGCTAGCCGCGAAAGGATTGAATGAACTATCAACTTTTTTTTCGGTAAGATGAATGAACTATCAACTTTGTGTATATATATATAGTTTCCGTAATTAATTTTTATTTTTTAATCAAAATCGTGTAGTTGTTATTTATTATGCATATAATAGTATATACGAACGCGAGACGAAGAGATGTCAGATCAGATCGTTGAAAAAATGTCTCTTTTGACTTCTTAACTTTATTTTCATTAGTAAAACATTATGCATTGGCGTATGTAAAACTAATAATTAAGATTGGGGTTTCTAATTTTTCAAAAATCTACGGTTTGGACTTTGGGGTGTTAGTATTGGAATGTTATATTGAGTTGGAATATTAAAATATATTTAAATAATTGTTTTTTTATTTATGAATACTATTGATCAAAATTAATTAATTAAGCTATATAAATTCGTTACGAAGACAGGACCGAGGCGGCAGGGCTCGCGTAGTAGTATTTTCATTTTGTAAGTTAAAATTTTCAAACTTGGTGTGGTTCCTACGCCACCTATCTTTCCTATTATAGTATTTATTATTTTAATCCACTTTCCCCTTCTTTATATATTTTCCTCCTTTTTTTTTTTTTTTACTTTATTTATATATTTACTATATGAATCCCCTGATCCCCTAAAGACCCGTTCAAAAGTATAAAACATCCCTACCCACTCCCACTTCTAGACAACACAATCTTTCATGCCTTTAATCAAGCAATTCCTCTTTCTAAAGTACACCGAATTTATCACATTTATATTAACTAAACATAATTAATAGTTTATACTACTAGAAAACATTAAAGTTGCCCATTTATGCTAATGCTTAATATATACTAGGACCTATATGTAAAGGTTAATAAAAATCCCAATGACTCTCGATTCATACAACCATTTTAAAAGTTAAGTTAGTTGGTCTTGTTTTCTTTGTTTCTTATAAAAAGGAAAACTATTTTGCTGGAGAGTATATAATAACGAGGAAACCAACAAAACAGAAAATAGATAATAATAATAAGAATCAAATACATATCATATTCTTTCCGTTCTAAAAAATGTCGTTATAAATATAAGAAAATTTAACTTTTATCAAAATATACTTAATTCATGTAAAAATGTCAAATAATACTCCCTCCGTTTTTTTATAAGTGTCGTTTTAGAATTTTTCTTTTTTTGAATTAGATGTCGTTTTCAAATTTCTATGCAAAATTTATTATTTTTTAATGTTTTATGACGTTTTGCATAAAAAATTTGAAAACAAATCTAATTCAAAAAAAGAAAAATTTTAAAACGACACTTATTAAAAAAACGGAGGGAGTACCTTTTATATGTACAGCGATTTAACAGAACATGATTAATTATAAGGTTAGAGGTTATTTCGGTAAGTAAGATCGTAATCAAGGCCCCTGTATACCAACTTTATATCAATATATATATATAGTAATATATAATGGTTAGTACAATTATTTTTCTTATAAAATCAACCAGCCCTCCCAATACTCACCTTTAAAAGAAGAACACTTTAGTTTCTCTATTTCTTCATCTTCCCTCTCACCTGTTTTCTAAAAGCAAGCTTTATAGTATACTTAACAATAATGGGCAATAAACTAATAGAATCAATGATGATTCTAGTGGTAATTATGATGGTGTTCTCGTGGAGGATTTGTGAAGCGGAGAGCTTAAGAAGCCACACATCATCAAGACCAGAACGATTTTTCAAGGTGAGAAGACCTAATCCACTTAATCATCATCATCATCATCATCATAATCAAGGTTTCATTGATGATGATTATCCTCCAGAGAGTTTCTTAGGATTTTTGCCCAAGACATTGCCAATTCCACACTCTGCTCCTTCCAAGAAACACAACGTCTACGGTCTACAGAGTACTAATTCCCATAGATATCCATGATCTTTATCACCAGGATACTTTACACAGATACATATATACATCTATGCATATGATGATATGATGCATATATATAACATAGAGATCTAGTCATGTTTATCTTCTTCTTTTTTTTTGACATCCTAGTCATATGTATCTCTTCTTTCTCCCTTTGTGTTTTTTTCCCTTAGAGAAAGTTTTTCTGGGTAGGAATTAATTATTACAGTCGCTAATTCCATGGAGTAACGAACTCAAGGTCGAGCTATTTTTGGACGCACGCCTACTTATATATATTAACCCCACTTGTATCATAGTTTGGAGAATATGTATCCTATGTATGAATTCATGATTGAATCATTGTAATGCATCATGTTAATGTACCTCTTTGTTCTATCACAAAACGCCTATGCTTTATTGTTTTTTTTCTTGAATCGAGAAGCCTTTCAATGCTTCATAAGCGGCAGAATGTTCTACTCGCGTTATTAAATTAATTACCGACAAATATGTACCATTTATCCCCAGAAAAAACTATTTGTACCCGAATATTTTAGCAAACAAAAGAAAAATACTAAATAAATTCGATACAATATTATATACTACTAATTTTATATTTATAATTATATATTTCATCCGTTTCAAATTAAATGTTGTTTTGAATTTTTGAAATATTTTTTTTTGCATAAAATGTCAATTTTTAGTCTCATATCATCAATATTAAGGATAAAACAAAATACCAAGATTCAAGTTGTTTTATAGAAGTATAATTGAATTTTTAACATGTTTGTAAGTTTGTGTTAAAAAACTAAAATAACAATTACAGTATATGAAATGGAGAAAATATATTATAACGGTCAATTGTAAACTTTTCTTTGGAATTATATACATTTACATGGGACCTGCAGACGCTAAAACTTTCATAAATGAAGTCACAAATTTAGTAAAGGAAAATAAAATTAAATGAAGTCACCATAAATGATGCAATAATTTCTGAGGGTGAAGTCACTTATATGGCATTAATTTCTGAGGGTGAAGTCATTAATAGTATATATTTCCCACTTAGTATATTCTTGTCATATACTACTCATTATTTGATCAAAAAGGGGGAAATATATACTATTAATGTAACTCGCTACATTATTAAGTGACTGTATGATTATTCAACAAGGACTTTGAAAATTTATAGTGAGAGGAAGTAACGTACTAATTTATTAGCATCAAGCGACCAACCAAACTAGTGATAGTATCGTTTGTAAAAAAAAACCAGTGATCTTGTTTCAACCAATAGAAAAAAATAACATCATAAGTTGATTTATACCGTTTGCAAATATGGTACGGTGACAAATTCGTAAATGTAGACATTGATTTCGCGAGTGTTTTAAACAAAATATGTATATGATATCAAATAAAATAACGTTTTAAAATACGTGTGAAAATGACACTACTAGCTTAAAAGACATGAGAAAAAACTTATTTATGATTTTGCCATCACGCCATTTTTGTAAATAATAGAGTAAAATTTGACTATTTAGTAGCTATATACTTTTTAGTTATTGCCTTGCAATAGTCAACAAGAAGTTGGTAGTATGCATTAAATTTCACAGATGAATAATTGTAAAGGAAGAATGAGAATGTCAAAATTGTAGGTTGATGGATTTTAGTTGCTTATTTAGTTGTGGGGTTCTCTTCTTGGCAACACATTGTCTCACATAATTAGGTACAACTAAATTATTGTCATTAGTCAATTAATCACAAAAATCAAAATAATTTCAACTTTAAAAGTCAAGACCTTCAATAGGCAAATTCAATACTTCAATTCTTGCTAAACTGATCCTAGAACCGATGGTCTTTATATATATATACAACATACATGTAAAGGACATGAAAACTAATCTCCCACAGATTGAATCTGAGATAGAGAAAGAAAGAAAGAAAGAAAGAAAAGAAGAGTTAAGTTGAACAATGAAGAGTTTCGGGGCAAAAACATAGAGAAACTGAAAATTAAGGGGCAAAATCATACAAATGTTTTAATGCCTAGTACTGAGGAATATCTTCTTCTTCTTCGTCTCTGTCTCTATGTGTTTGAGAAGTCGTTGATTTTTCCGACGCTCTCACATTATATTTCTCATACACTTTTTCCCGATTCTCCGACCACCATGTCTCAGCTTGATGTTCCCCGAATCTTCTTCGGCTGCAAGAAAACACAATCACAACCTTTAGCATCACCACACTTGCTAGTAAAAACTTGGAACATAATTCAAGAGTATGAGCAAATGTTAACCTGAAGCGGACTCTTCGTAGATCTCTAGTTCCATCGTGGAGGGCGACAAGGGTTATATACACGCCGGGCTCATACTGTTCGATCCACTCTGCTTCTACCTGATTAGTATTGTTACCAACTCCTGTTTGGCTCGAACCATTGTCGCTGTTGTTTTGGAACTGGAAAGGCTCATTTCTCTCACTGATTACTGACCCGCTATTGCTAAGCCGTGGGTCCGCTGGATAAGCGTTGTCGTTTCTTTCGCTGGCTCTAGGCGTCTGCTTTGGTGATTGGAGATTGGACCAAGATGCATTTGCAAAGGCAAAGTCAAAAGGAGCAACTGAAGATATAGATGAAGTCATTGATTCCGACCTTGAAGGATGGAAACCATTTTCTTCAGGGAAATGGAAACCGTTCTGGTCTAATCCGTTTTGAAGGCAGGCGAGTTTTACACTCTCACCGGGAGGCAACTTCTCAGCTACATCCTTGAGCTGTTACCGAAGCAAAAATAGCAAGTTTCCTAGTCAGAGTTAGCTTGTGAGAGAGTAAATCCAGTCTTAAGTCAAGCTTCAGTGTACTTCACAAATGTATCAAACTGATTATACCTGCGCTATGAGCGACTTTATTGCCTCTTTCGCGGCTCTTGATTTGGCAGATTCCTCCTCTGCCAATGATAAGGCTTCCTGAGTCTTCTTTACCGAGTTCTGAAGCTCTACTTCTTGGAGCTCACATTTTTGAGTTAGACTGTCAACCTAAACCAAATCCATGATTTTAATTAGACTCACATTAATGAACATGTAAGAACGGGCATGAGTCCCTTCTTAGAGAATGTATACCTGTGTTCGTAACTTAATGATCTCCTGATTCAGAATTTCATTGGTTTTTTTCATATTATCTGCTATACCCACTGGAAAATAAATCCCGGAAGTTGAAGGCATAGGAGTGGCAGAGCGGGGAGGACTAGATCTCCTAGAGAAAGGTGACACCGACCGAGAGCTAATACCTGATGGAGCCGGAGCTAGCTTTGGGGTAGCTCTTCGCATGTCGCCTATATTAGACTGCACAGCATCTTTCAGCTGCAACAAAGAAGGCAGCTGAGAGTTTCGACCGAGTGAAAAAGTGTCAGTTTTCTTTCCTTGTTTGGCCGCTTTGCTATCCAACTGCTTAATTAAGTCCATATTGGATGTACCAAATTTAGCTAATCTTATTTCAGATTTATCTAATCTGTCTTTGTTTTCTCCAGAAAGACGAGGCACAACACTGTTCCTTCTGTTAGTATCACTTATCTCAGAAACTTTGCTGAGCTTAACATAACAAGAGTCGCAAACACGATATAGTCTTCCTGCGCTTGGGGCCAATGCAGCTCGGAATGCTTTTTTTGAACTACATGAATGACAGTGCACAAGTCCACAATTGTAACAATTATGTCTTTTCCGTGTAAACCCAAAAGCCAATCTACAGGTTGAACACTGAGACTGCTCAGCACCAGAGACCCATTTGTGCAGACATATGGCTGCAGTGTAATTTGATCCGCAAGCAATGTACTTTACATGTCTATCCTTCAAAGCTTCCACAAGAGTTGGTACCTTTCGATCCTCTAGATCACCATGCCCTAATCTCCCATTGGCTCCTTTACCCCATGTGTAAACTTCATTTCTAGATGTTAAGGCCGCCACATGATATGCCCCGCAGGAGATCTCCTCGACAAATTCACTTGCAAGCTTGTCCTCCACCAAACACGGCAATTTCCCGTCAGTCTGTAAATTCCCAAGTTGACCATAAACGGTACTGCCCATAGTGAACACTTGTCCAGAGGTGGTCAAACCGACTGTCAAACTGTGTCCACATGCAATTTTGTGAAAATTGTAATCAATCAGTGCAGGCACACACGTTGGTTTAAGCCGAGGATCCTTGTCACCGTGTCCAAGACGGTTTTTGTCTCCATCACCCCATGTGAACAATTTCCCAGATGATACAGAACTTGAGTTCGACTGCGTGACAATGATCTCAACAACAGCAGCAGTGTGCCAAACCCCGCATGAAACCGCAATCGTTCTCAATCCTGATAAAGATTCAACTTCCCTTGGATACTGAACTGTTTCCTTGTCACCATGCCCTAAGACACCAAATGTTCCATCTCCAAATGTAAAAAGCCTCCCATGTGATGTTATCAAAGCAGTATGCCAGGGTCCACAAGTTACCGAAGCCACATGAAGCCCCTCGAGAGAACCCGCGATTCTCTTTGGTATCCAGTGACTGATATCAGAGCCATGCCCTAGAAGCCCGACATTATGTGTACCGTCACCCCAGGTATAGAGCTCTCCAGCCAGAGTAACAGCACAAGTGTGGAATTCTCCACAAGCAACAAAGTCAACAGATGAAGTAGCTGTGAGAGATTCAACAAGACGGGGATGAAAAACATCCTTCCCAATACCATGACCCAGTCTTCCTCCAGATTCTTCACCCCAAGTAAAAATTTCACCTTGCCTTGTCACAAATGCAGCATGCCTGACACCACAGGCAATTTGATGAACATCCAAGACAATGTTCGACTCCAATGGCTTCGGCAAAAGTACATCTGTTCTTGTGGTCATATAACTCGCATTCTTATCAATCCCGACCTTAACAACATTGTCACATATAACCTCACCCCAAATGTAAACGTCACCTAGAGCCTCAGAGTCATCTGCTGCAGAACCATGACTAGAACTACTTTGGGCACTAGAGACACTAACCCGAAAACCATCTGAACCAGATACCTTTGTTTGCATATTTTTGTTGTCCAATGAAACATGTGATTTCTCTGTATCAGTTAAAGGAACCTCAGGCTCAGCACTCTTAGGAGAAGCAATAGGATCGAAATTAAAGGGAGTCCCAGGAGAGCTGTGGCCCCGTGAAGCGCTGGCAGAACTGCTACTTGGACTGCTTGATGTCAAGTCTCTGCTGGCCTGGAATATATAGATAACAAACAAATGTTTTGAATACCTAAATGGAATAATTCTTCATATCAACAGAGTCAACAAAAATGAGTTCAACAGTCGTCCTGAAAAATTGATTGCCAAACGGCATACATGGAGTCTTTGCCAGAGTACTTACATCAACTGAAAGGCCTCCTCCACCACTCCAGCCATCAATTTTTGAGCGCCCGCCTTGGCCAGTCGAAATTAATGTTTTCAGTCCTCCAATCCAAATCTCAGCCTCAACTTTGTCCTTACAAATCTATTAAGAAGTAAACTGTTATGCCTGGAGTTATTATCAAGTGTTGTTGAAATTAGAGTCCAAATATCAGTTTCACATTGACTAACCAAGTCAAGAGACTTCTTTTTTCCGTTGTATAAGAGAGAAAAGGATAAGTAATCTTTCTCTGGTCGAAGATAACGCTGGAAAACAGCCTGTTTCAAAGACGAAATAGTTTATCATATAAGCTTGAGAGGCAAGCAGAATTATTGATACTATATGAAATTTTCATAATAAAAGACTACATAATGAAGATATCTTACAGTTCTTTGCCCAGGTACAATTTTAGATACGGAAGCTAACTTGAGTCGTTTTTCACCACTACTCGATATCCAGATCAATGATTTTTCATCCTGCAAAACCAATGAGCGAGTATAATTTTCATCAGATGAAGCGATTGTTGGACAATCAAGTAAAAGAAAAGGAAGTGATTGGAGCAGAAAGCAACTCACACTAGACAGTCTAAAAGGATAAAACTTTGGCTTTCCTTTGCGACCATATTTCAAAAGTTGAGTACCCTTCTTCAATGTAATCAATGCCTGCCAAATGTAAAGGATTAGTTTATGAAGAACCATATGAGAGAAAAAACGAGAGCTCAAGTAAAGATCGTTTAGGACTGCATATTGCATCGCCAAGTAATCAGTCTCAATGGTCAATTTAAAAGGAAGTATCAAAAACCATAATCATCTGTTAAGTCCACTCTTCGATTGATGATTCCTCTATAGTTTTACAATGTCAAGGTCCTGCTTTATCTATAAGCCTAAAAGTTTACTAGAAAACAAGATTCAACAACACAAATAGACCCCCAACTACTACACAGAGAATTCGGATTTCAAATCCAGCTATAGACCCCAAAAATTTCAACTTGGGGCTTCATACTACTAATCACCTCCTTCAATTGTTAAACTCCTCAATTACAGTTTTTGCTCAAGCTTTTCGCTTTAAACTGCTTTCAACATAAATTATTTGCAAGTGAGATAAAATCGAGGATGAGAGACAGAGAGAGAGAGAGGAACCTGTTCAACGTTATGGTCGGCATTACTGTAGGTCACAAGATCTGCCATTCCATGTAAAAAAATCAGCAGAACACCACCACCCTCTTCGATCCTTACCCGAAGGACCGTTCATCATCTACAAACAAGAGCCCACGAGGTCCTAGCCGCGGCGGAAACCATCAATTAAACCCGTAACCAGCCGAGTTGGTGAAGACAGAGAGAGGGAGAGAAACGTAAAATGAGAAAAGCTAAAACTTTGGCACTTGCCCAGATCTAATGACGCTTCTCTGAGATGGAAAAGACCAGAACCCAAATTAGAAAAAGCTACACGATCTTCAGAAACTCTTCTCAAGTAAAATTGGATTTTGCAAGTGCTGCTTTTTAGTTCAACTGTCACGAAACAATTCGCCGGAAAAGAAAAGTAGGAGCAAAAGGGAGATAAATAGTGGTGGGGAGAGAAAAATCCGGCGGAGAAAAACGACGGAAAAGCAAAAAGGAAGAAGGAGGAAGACAAACAAGTCAGAGACAGCGATGACAGAGAGAAGAGAGAGAGGGAATTAAAGAAAGTGACGACGGTGTGAGAGATGACGGAGTCTCGAAGACTTGACGGTAAAATATAACACCAAATTAATAATAAAGCAAAACAGTTTCTTTTTTTGAAGTTATTAAATATACTTTATTTCCTATTTTTAATGTTCTTTAAAACAATTTTAAAAATATATTGAGGTTGATGTTAATAAACAACAACAAAAAAATGCATCCCTATGACTCTATTGAAAGCTAGGGAAAAAGAAAAAGAAAAAAAAAAAAGTGAAGTGGCGTTCCCCATGCAGCAGTACATTCGAGCTTAAATTTTTTTTTTTTTTTATAACCCAGGTTTCCTAACGCTCGCCGACAGAGCAAGGGTCCACGTGTTTGCACCGCTATCGGTTTCCCGACAGAACAAGGATCCACGTGTTTGCACTGCTATCGGTTCGCTCAGACTAGCCACGTGGGCGGCCAAATGGCTCTCCACGTGTCGGCTCCTGGAACGCTGCAGTCCGTATGTAAATACCGCAGTGGCCGTGCCTCGAACCCTGGCGGCGGAAGTCACATATGTGACCCTTTTACCACTAGGCCACTAGTCACATTCGAGCTTAAATTGTTTCTATTTTTTGGATAAATCGACCTTAATTATCGTATTTGTAAAGAAGTTTGTTAGTTAAGTAAATACTTTGTGTATAAGTAATAAATTGAAAACACAACACTTGTATACGACTATGGTTTCAAAACACCTTCCAATTAACTATATGTATCTTTGTTTATTGAAAGGGGTGGTAGTTGTTTAAATATGAGTAATATTGATTCAATTTAGATATGTGCATTGGTATTTGTTTAGATGTGAATAATACTATTGACTTTCTTTGTTTGATTACTTTTAATATCATTGTATAGATTCTTTACCACTATAATAATAAATTCACCCATAATCAATTTTCAAATGTCCCGAACAAAATGTACTAAACCAGTTGTTTTCAGAGAGTAATTACGGTTTAGCTCATTGCGCGAGTTAAATTAGGATCTCAGCTTGTCCGGTTCAGTTTGTCCGGTCTAATTAAAACTCAGGAGAAGAGAATGGGGCTATAATGGTAATTGACGAAGAGGGACGGCTTACTCTTTTGCCGTAGCTACGTTGAACGTTGGTTGCCGTTTGCTTTGAAAAGACAAAAGTACCCCTAAGGGAGGAGGGTAAGTGGGCCCGTTTGGTCTGGTGCTTCCCTCCACATTTCGGGGAGTTCGTCGAGGAGAATGTATCACTTTTTGGTGAAAACAATAATACTAGTGCATCTCCATTTTCTCTACTTTCTTTTCTTCTTTCTTATACTATGATTCTTTATTCGTGTAATCCTTGAAATTCACCGACAAAACAAATTAGTTAGTGGTTATAAACGAATATGAATGTGATTTGTTTGATAGCCATACATAATTACATAGGATCTAGCTCGTCTCGACATTGTAAAAGCAAATCGAAACCTTGGATGGTATGATGCATGTGCCCAAGGATCAAGACACGAAGTTGTAGTTCAATTTTCCACACGCATATAGATAATATAATTTAAAAATCAAAATGTTGAGTACTAAGTCTAAATCAAATGTACATTAGAATATCAATGTACGTTTCATCTAGACTTATATTAAATTATCTATATACAGTATGTGTAGGTAGACTTTAAAATGGAAAAATAGTACCTTTAACAGAAGTGGAACAATATACTATAATTTTTCTTCTACAATCGTTATGGCATAAGACATCCATGAAATAAGGCGGTGAATGTTTTGGTTGACATTAAATTCTAGTAATGTCACATAAAATTTATTCGTTTACTGAAACTAATAGGATCATATAATATACTTTTATTAGAGTACCTTGGATTGAGTTGGTCAAGTTAATTTTGTGATTGGTTCCGGTTTAAGAGTAAATATGTTAATAAAGGCAAATTATATCCTAATATGGATTAACAAAAAGTATAGTTATCTGGGAGATAAATCTACATGAAGGTTCGGGTGGAATTTTTGATAAGATTAATGTAGGAGGGATTGCGATGATAGATTGTATGATTGGACGTTAGAGAAATAAGATGAATGATGACTAAAGGCAAAGGCTTGAGAACAAATGAAAGTTTTAGGTTAACAAAAAGAAAAGCTCCAAGGAAACATGGAAGCCTACTTACTTTTGTTGTTTGTTGTTGTTGTATATGGGCCCATCTCCTCATTTCCTACATTTATATCAACCTGTAATAACAACATAATTCTGTTTTTATTTTGTCGTTTATACATTTACATATAGTACTAGTATTTTTTTGTATCTGCTATTAATTCGCCTATTCAAAGTTCATTCATTGTGATTTTGCATGTCAGCATATTGACACAATCATAAATACTCCAAGACAACAACATCAAAGGTATTTTCTTGTTACTCCTTAAGAAAGCGTCTACACATATACACATACGACGACTATCCGTGATTCGATTTTTAGTTGCACACATCTACTTATCTTATAAAGTTATACTATACATATTAAATATATATAGGCCCTCTCATTTCATAGTCGTTGCTTCCAAAAAAAAAAAAAAGTCGTTAATGTCAACAACAACCAATGGTTACCGGACTACAATTAAATTATGTTTGTTTCATATTCATTAATTTAGCAGGTTAAGAATCAGCCATTTAAATTTGGGAGGAGTAATTTATTATTGAAATGCATATATGAACTAGGCAACTAGCGACTATAAAACAAATAAAATTTTGTTGTTGAAATCTATTTTTATTATCGAAACTTATCATGTAACCAAAGATTGCAAAACGAACATGGTTTAGATCATTTTACGATTGTAAAAACTAACTTAACAATATATGCATGCATGTAGTAATGTGCTAAAATCTAATTTATAGACGACAATATATTCGTGGACATCTTGCGAAAAAAAAAATATATATTCGTGGACATCTTGGAATCAGAAGTTAGATTGAAACCGTGTCCTCAGATACAACACAACTGAAATCGGGTCATATGGGCCCGAGAAAACCAAACTTAAATTAGATGGGCCTAAAAATTAAAGATTTAGCAGCCAATTAAAACGGGTCCATAAAACGGGCCGGGTCATCGAGATTCGGATCTTTCAGACAAAAGAATCAGAAATTTCGAAATCGGGACACAAGAAATTGATTGAATCAAAGGGATTGAGAATTTTTGATTCAGGAGAGCTTCGGAACAGAAGAAAGAGCGATCTAGGGTTTTCTTCAATTTGAACCAGATCGGATCGAAGCTATTCACTGAAATTAGGGTTTGTGTTTGCTCCTAGTAGCTTGTTAGCTTTCGATTTCCATGGCGGATGGATACTGGAACCAGCAGCGACAGCAGCAGCATCCTCCTGGTGGTCCTCCGAAACGTCCCCGTTCCGATTTCGGTAAGCTTCTTTCTCTTAGTTTCGCTCGTTGGTTGGTTCTCGATAGCTAAATAGAACACAATACGCAGCTGCCAAAACTCGTTGATGATTAAAATCGAGGCCATAATTAAGTAATCTGATTATCAATCATAGGAGCAAGAAACACATATAGTTATGCTCGTAGTTTGCTTGAATTAAGATATTGCGTGCTCACAATTCATTGCTTTATAGCTCCAGATTCTGCAACTTTTTTTTGTGTAAAATGTAAGGATTTTTTAGTTACTAATCCAGAGTTTGTGTGATAAAATTCTTGAAAGAGTGAATTCATTATTATATGTTTTGCCATCTTGTAGAAGCTCCACCATCATCAATGCCTTCAGGGCATGATATGCACGGTGGTTTTTTCCCGCGGGATGAGGATCTCGATGTTCCCGATACCAGAACTATCGGTTCAGCTTACGATCGCTACCTCCAGAGCGTGGTGACCATTCTTATTGATTCATTTTTGTTTATTTGGAAATTTCCGGCTCGTTCTTCTTGCTTTATTGACCTGAAAAGTTTTGTTTTTTCCATTGAAGCAAACACCTTCTATGCAATCAGGAGAAGCCGGTCCTGTTTCCATGGGAAGACCAGGAGGTAATGGCCAAACCATGGATGAGTTTATGATGAGACGGGGTGGAGTTCTTCATCTAGACCACGGTCCAAATGGCCATGCTATGGGTTTTGATCCACCAGAATCTGTTGGTAGACGTAACCGAGAACCTCTTCCTCTACCCCCAGATGCATCCAACACTTTATATGTTGAAGGACTTCCTTCTAATTGCTCAAGGAGGGAAGTAGCTCGTATCCTGTTTGATGACACATGACAAGTTTTTTTTTCTTGAAACCGATTTTTTTTTATCCTCTAACTAACTTCACGGAAACTATTTCCTTTTACTGTCCTTAACCGAGGTCTAGATATATTTCGACCTTTTGTAGGATACAGAGAAGTGAGACTTGTGACCAAAGACTCCAAACATGTAAGATTCTTTGCTTCAAAGTTCGGATATTGTTGAAATTGCTCGTTCCAAAATTTTATATTATTTTGATACCTACTAAATGGTTCATATCTATGGGCAATGCAGCGGAACGGAGATCCTATTGTTCTTTGTTTTGTTGATTTTACAAACCCTGCCTGTGCAGCGACTGCTCTGAGCGCCTTACAAGGTAAATGATCAGCTTCTCAAATTCTCTTGCCACTTTATTTGTCGTTTCCTGGCTAGTGAATCACATTTATTATAAGTTTGTTTTCATAGTTTGATATTTTTCTCTTTGTATTGTCTTTCGATGAAGACATATTGTGATACATTGAGTTGGGTTTTGGAAAAGCGCAACCTTACACCGTATGCCATAACACACTATGTGCTATAGCCTGAACCTTAAATTGCAATGCCTTCAAACTAATGCACTAATCCTTATACCATAAACTCGCTCTCAACGAAGCTATGTTCTGAACGTAATGTTCTTTAAAACCTAATACCTGTCACAGGCTATCGAATGGACGAAAACGAGCCTGATTCCAAGTTCCTACGGCTCCAATTTTCAAGAAAACCAGGTTCAAGGCCAGGACAACGAGGAAGAAGATGAATGACTCAGGGACAAGTAGAATCTCAATTAAACCGCACATTACATCATCACTTGTTGTATCACTGAAGCAACCTGAGTCGAGAGAAACAAAGATGCATGGAGAGTGTAGAATATGAGGTTATAGAAAACTGAAAAGACTCTTTCAACGTATATACTGTTTTTGTTCCCTTGCTAGATTTCAAGCTCATGTGTCCTGTTATTAAGTTGTGTTGTTGATTTCAAATGTTCATGACAAAAAGCTTGGTTTTAGATATGTATCATATTCGTGGTATTATGGAACTTTTTATATGAAAGAGGATTTTCCATGGCTATATATCTCAGTAAAACATTATTTGCTCTCCTTTGAGGGAAAAATGTGACATATATACTCTCTCCGTATTTTAATAAGTGTCGTTTTAGAATTTTTGTTTTTTTTGAATTAGATATCGTTTTCAAATTTCTATGCAAAATTTATTACTTTTTAATGTTTTTATGACGTCATAAAACATTAAAAAATAATAAATTTTGCATAGAAATTTGAAAACGACATCTAATTAAAAAAAACAAAAATTCTAAAACGACATTTATTAAAATACGGAGGGAATATATTTTTAAATCAAACCCAATACCACAAACAAACAACAACAAAAAAAAAACAAAAATAGAAATCACAAGGTAATCACTAATCCAGTGTATCTTGTATCTTATATGAGTTTTTTTTTTTTTTTTTTTTTTTCGGTTTTTAACTTTTTAANTTCTCGGTTTCTAACTTCTTAACATTACAGCAGTACATTAACAAACAAAAAAACGTTACATCAATTCGTTTTTATTTCCTTTTAGACTTTACGAGCAATATTTTGGAGACGTAACTTATTATTTTTTATTTTTTTTAATAAGCTGATCACATAACACATATCCTTATGATAATTTTTGTTATAGATTTTTTAAAATCATACTAATATAGATTGGCTAGAAACAAGAAAATGAGAAGTTTTGTCCTCTAACAATTAAATGTTTCCTACGAAATGCTGCAACGTGCTACATAAGGACCATAGGTCCATAGCCTTCACGATGATAATTTATCTACATTTACTGCTGAGATAATAAACAAATACGACTAGTCACAATATCTTTGACAATTTTGTATAGTATTCTAAGGTATTGTTTAACCACTAGTTTGGAACAAATATTTTAACTCGTAGCATTCAAGATAAACATATATTTTAATTCGTGGAGTCGTCTCCTCAATCATAGAGTTCCAATTGACACTTGATACAGAAGCTGGAAAGTTAATATATAAAACAACAACTTAAATTTCTTCGGATTCTAATCACTTATTCATATACTTTAAATTTGATAATATTAATACTTATTTAAACCTGTTCATTGACAATGTATGGCTAAGTTTGGATGTCGCTTGTCAAAATACCGTAGACGAATTTGATTAGTTTCCTTTTCCAAATTTTTTTAATATTGTTTTTAATAAATTTAAACTAAAATATACACGCTATACGTTTTTTTGTCCAAACTTCATGAATTTTTTGAATATATGTATTGGCAATTTTTTACGAAAAAAAGTTAATGAGATTGAGGTGGTATCCTTTTAGATTATATTTGCTATACATACTTTTCCTAGTCGGTGATTAACATATTCGTTTATATTATCCAATAATTATTCATTTATTCTTCATGTTTTTGTTGTTTGGCACGACGAAAGACTACCTTTAGGGGATTGTTGAATTACAATTTATTTCCATGAAAGAAAAAGAAGAAGAGATGCATTTTTATGAATAAAAAACTTGTCTTTGTGAATTTTGTAGAATATTGGTTCAAATGGATCTAGATGTATATATGCTCTACCAAATATATATTATTCGTCTAGTCATGATGTATTATAGTTCTAATTATAAAAAACACAATTCTACTTTAGCATATAGTTCCAAGCTGTACTTTAACCCAAAAA
Source organism: Erysimum cheiri (assembly GCA_900406345.1). Classification (NCBI taxonomy): domain Eukaryota; kingdom Viridiplantae; phylum Streptophyta; class Magnoliopsida; order Brassicales; family Brassicaceae; genus Erysimum; species Erysimum cheiri. The sequence continues at coordinate 64,847 of OVAQ01000019.1, forward strand.
AATAGTTCCAAGGTGCGTCATATCTTCTTAAAATGTCGAAAAACTAGTTTTTGCTTTCTTTACGTGTAGCCTTAAAATTCAACCCTATAGACAAATTAACATTTTCATTCCTCCGATCATTTAAAAATTAAACTTCCTAACCATTGCCACATGTCAATTCTGTTATTTCGTATGTATAAATTAAATTGTTTTTTTTTTAAATGTTATTTTAGAGAATTGTCCAAAATTTAATATCTAGTATAATATAATTTTCGTAAAAAATATTGGTTTAGGTATATAAAAAAGTAAATATTACAAATAGATTGGGAATATTTATTCCTCGAGTTACTCCATACATCTCTTTTCAATCGAGTTCTAAGACAATAGATGCGGGAGTGTTTGTCTGAGGTCTCTAACAAAAAAAATATTTTTTTAAGAGTCTGAAATTTATTGTGGGTTTAATTATACTTTTTCTAATTTAGATATAACAATGCATGAAATGATTATTTTTGAGTGATACGTAAAAATGTCGTTTAGTTTGTAATGTTAGTTCGGGAATTATTGTTGAGATTTCCGATTAGGTTTCTTCCCGACTATAATATATAAGGTTAGGTTTCTTCCCGACTATAATATATAAGGTTATGTCAAAACTCTGTAGATTTGTAGCCAATGGGGTTTTTATAAAAAAAGGAAAGCAAAGTTAGAAAATTATCAGAAAAACATAATATCCATAAGGACCATAAACCAAAAGAAACTTCGTCGGGTCTTGGTCTAATACTGAGTACCTACTAGATTTGTACATGTAGTGCATGTCACAATCCTCAAGTCTTTTCTCTACTTATAAATTTAGACTTATATGATAGTAAATTATTAACTTAATAGTCATTGTTCTCGAATATGCATCCATTTATCTTTGTGTTTTGTTACCTAATTTGGAGAAATCTTAGTTACAACTTCTCTCATGAGTGATGAATGAAAAACTGTTGCCTAACAACTATAACAAAAAGGTAATTTGTTTGTAAGTTTACATCATTCAAGCCTTGTTCATATGCTAAGTAATAAGAATGATGCACAAATTCTAGCAGCTAGGAAACTCTTATTCCATACATATTTACAGTAGTAGCGATTATACATTTTGGGAAATGGATAAAGAAAATAAGAGGGACGAATTTTTCTCGAGAGGAGACAAAATCAATTAAAAGGATGAATAACAAATTTGTACAAAAAGACGTATTAGCTAGCAGCCGTCTGGCGGGCCCTGCGAAGAAATGAAGTGCACCAACCCCTTCCAATGCTTTCACACGGAAAAATTATTTGGTAATTCAGATTACAATAAGAAAAAAATAATATACATATCAATATATATATATATATATGTATGTGTGTGTGTGTGTCTTTATCCAGAAAAATTAAAAGATGTAAATTTTTTCTTTTGAAATTGAAAAAAAAAAAAGTAAATTAATGCAACATGTAAATTACAGAAGACGTCTTCTTGGCAGAACAAAAGAAACTAGTGCAGTTAATATACGTTCAAATGTAATTGTCTATTCTTGGCGTAAATTGATTATAACCATCAGCTGTGTGAATATCAAGATTCACTACAAAATAAACAATTTAAATAAATTGTTCAGGTGAATATTCCGGTAATGGAGGGAGCCTTTTCACCAGCTTTAACGATTATATATATCCCAATTTTGTATGAAAAAATCAATCAGCCATGTTAGAAGGGAAAAAAAAAAAGACTCTTTACTACTTAAACTTTTGCATGGAATTTAGCTTTAAAGTTTAAAGTCATTGATTTGTTTGGTAGAACATTTTGAAAAATCCAAGCACGTATTTTGTTAATATAATAATGAGTGTGGAGGAGTCTCACCAAAAAAAAAATATATAATGAGTGTGGAGGAGAATGCAACACAATAATTGTTGACCATCTTTTTTAGGTAAAGAGTATAGTTTTATTTATGCAAAAATGATGAGGTTTCATTTACTTTTTCTGAACGAACGAGGGCCGAGTCCGTAATTCAGTTTGCAGGGGTCACAACGACAAAGTTGTAGTGAATATTTGAAAATATTTCATGTGGAAATAATATGGTAATAATATTTTCATGTGGAAATAATATGGTAATAATTCGGAAGATGACTAAAGCTTCGCCGGTCTGAAATATAATAAGACCAAAGAAGCATACTTCTGGTAATAACAAATATGATAATGAGATCTTTTGAACACCTGTTTCATAATGAAATCTTGGGGGAAAAAACTTAACATGGTATAGTTAAATAAATTTTGTATATATGCATCTGATTTTCTAAGTAGTGATGTTTAATTTGTTAAAATTAATTACACATATAACAAAAAGAAAAAAGAACTTTGAATATGTCAGAAACATATTACTATATACTTCATTATTGCTCTATCATTCCTTATGTTATTAACTTATAATCTCAAAAGAAAAATTAGGAATGCATGAAAAGAAGGAAAAACATCTCTGCAAAAAAAAAAAACATCAATGGTAATAGTGATTAAATATTCCATTTTTTGTTGGCAGTACTTAAACATTCTTTTTCTTTGTCGAAATACTTAAACATTCTATATGAAGAAATATATAGGAGTAATCAAAGTTAATTCCAATTGTGGGCAATTTATTGGGACACATTTTTACTCTTCATTTATTGAAATACGTTAAGGTTGAGCAAAGTGTGCATTACGACAAAAATAAACTCCATAGACCGTAGGTGTTTTTACCAGGGAATAGTAGCAATTAAAATGGTTTGATCAATGTGTGTTCTTTCTTTTTCTTTTTTCTTTTTCATATATATGAATTTCGATGTATATATGATAATATTATTATTCATATTAAATAAATCAGAGACACGTAGGTAGTAATTGATTTATATTAATATGTTATCTCTAAAAATAAAAAAATTACCCAAAATAAAAATAAAAATCAAGCAGCTTCAGAAATCAGAAGCTACCAGCCTACCACACACGTAGGATATTACATATTAACCAATCAAATACCTTTTTTCGTCTTGTTATCTAATTTTTCTTGGTTGGCTTGGACTTTGAATCACCAAACGATGTTTCGCATTTGCCTAAATTACCTTATCAAATTAGTTACTTTTTCAATAAAACAAATTTAAACTTCAAACTTCAAAGGGTTAACAGACACGTACACACTTTAATTACATCGTACCGTATTTTTCATATGCTTTTCAAACATTAATATTGTGTTTAAATAACAAACCCTAATTAAGTTTACTTGATCTAAATTATTAGTGACGGTGATTATAGTAATTCCGTTAGACGTCGATTTCTTCTTTATTATAATTGTCAAGATTAGTTATATAACTTTTGACGCCTAACCAAAATAGTCAAATGCTGAGAAAAATAAATACTATATAGAATGTTAAGTTGTTGATTTGTCGAAATCATAACCCAGCTGGTTACTTACCCATTTGATAAAAATCAAAAGCAAATATCCCAATTAAATTCTATTATCCAAAATGCTATATATTGTCTTATGTTGACCAAGCTTCCGTAATATAGCTTATTTTCAAGAAGAAAATTGGCCTTAAACTGGATGATCCTCCTTGTACATTTCTAAAACACCTGTTCGTGATAATGTTATTCCCAATCTTTTAACATTATATGAAAATCTCAATATGTTATTATACCTTTCTCGTTGAGTTGTTTACATCAAAAATTCACATAAATTATATATCCTGTCTTGATCTTAAAACGTATTTAAGATTAAATTAGCGTAGACTAATTAATAGTTAGTGAAGGAGAATACGAATTAATCAGAATAATGACAAAGAAACGTGTTATAAAACGAAGAACGTATGAATCAAAACCCAAAAAGATTGACTGTCACCGGCACGAGAGAGAATCCAGTGCATGACGGACCACCTTCTCCTTCAATGTTCCTTCCATTGTCAACTAGGCCGCCTATCTTTAAGACTTTAACGCGTTCCTTCATTCTTTTTTCTTTTTACTTTTTTGTTCCTATTAGAGGGAAAAAAAAAAAAAATCTCAAAAATTGATGTTGGGGATGAACATGTAACTGATAAATGTATTATGTTAGTTTTCATTCATCACTGACGAAATATTTTTAATACATAATTTTGGGTACTTGATGAAACCACAACATGCATAGCATTTATTTAAAACAAGGGAGAGCTAGAAGAAAAAATATTTGAAACACAAAATAGGTTAGTTTATTAAATGGCATGATAAATATCCTTGAGATTAATTTGTGGATCGTGCTAAAAATATGGAGATTAAGTTTTTTTTTTTTTGTCAACATTTGGACCACAACTGGCCGGCCCATTAGTCTAATTCCTACAAATTATAAGGTCGGGAACTCGATCCCTGGTGTGATGGTGTCTGTCTTCTGTGGACTTGTCACTAGACCAAGATCACTTCACATGGAGATTAAGTTATTATCCGATTGCAAACGTTGCAGAAATAATGTACAATTTTTTTTTAATTGTTATATTTTTTGTTGATCAATAAATTTAATATTTTGCCAAAAATACGTGTACACATCTTCCAAATTTTAATAGCTTTTGCATAATTTATCATATCACATCATATAACTTCCTTTCTATAAGTTCTAACGTTTTGATCAAGAAAATTAATATAAGGTATTCTCATGTGTTGTTAAATGGATTAATAGTTACACTAACATACTCAGAAATGGACGTATATTATTTTCTCATATCCTCCCTTTTTGGGATCATCTATCTTTTTTACCATTTTCTAAGATAGTTTCGATTAATTCTTTGTTTGTCTTCCACTAACATATCATGGTAAACTTCTGTTAGCTTGAGATTCAGAGTTCTCTATAGTCTGTATTATATTTGGTTTTATATGTTCGGAACATGCAGAACATGTCGATCAACGACGACCAAAAATAATAGAAGAAACAAAAAAAAAATCAATAATGAAGCCCGAGGGAGAGTAACCTCCTTCTCTTTCTTTTGATTATTAAAATATTCATTAGAAATATTTGTATTACTTAAGACACGACACAAAATTATTACCATGAGAGATAAAAGTAAAAAGATTAAATGTAAAATTGAGAAGCTATATAAAGGGGTTACAAGGGAGAGAGTAAGAGCATCAAACACAAAGAAAAACACATCACAAAATGGGGTCACCAATGGCCTCTTTCCTTGTCTTAGTATTCTCTCTTGCCTTTGTATCTCAAACCACCGCAAATTACTTCTACTCTTCTCCTCCTCCACCGGTCAAACACTACTCTCCTCCGGTTTACAAATCACCTCCACCACCGGTTAAACACTACTCTCCTCCTCCGGTTTACAAATCTCCCCCACCACCTAAGAAGGACTACGAGTACAAGTCACCTCCACCACCGGTTAAGCATTACTCCCCTCCTCCGGTTTACAAGTCTCCCCCACCACCTAAGAAGGACTACGAGTACAAATCACCACCACCACCGGTTAAGCATTACTCCCCTCCTCCGGTTTACAAGTCTCCACCTCCTCCCAAGAAACATTACGAGTACAAATCACCCCCACCACCGGTTAGGCATTACTCCCCTCCTCCGGTCTACAAATCTCCCCCACCACCCAAGAAGGATTACGAGTACAAATCTCCTCCACCACCGGTTAAGCACTACTCTCCCCCTCCCGTTTACAAATCCCCTCCTCCACCCAAGAAAGATTACGAGTACAAATCTCCTCCACCACCAGTTATGCACTACTCTCCTCCTCCGGTTTACAAATCTCCTCCACCACCCAAGAAAGATTACGAGTACAAATCTCCACCACCACCAGTTAAGCACTACTCCCCTCCCCCGGTTTACAAATCTCCACCACCACCTAAGAAACATTACGAATACAAATCACCTCCTCCACCGGTTTACCAATCTCCTCCTCCTCCAGTTTACCACTCTCCCCCACCACCGAAGAAGCATTATGAATACAAATCTCCACCACCACCGGTTCACTACTCTCCTCCTCCCGTAGTATACCATTCCCCACCACCACCGGTTCACTACTCTCCTCCTCCCGTAGTATACCATTCCCCACCACCACCGAAGAAGCACTACGAATACAAATCTCCTCCTCCACCGGTCCATTACTCTCCCCCTCCAGTTTACCATTCTCCTCCCCCTCCAGTTTACCATTCTCCTCCTCCTCCAGTACACCACTACTCACCTCCACACCAACCTTACCTTTACAAATCCCCACCTCCTCCTCCATACCACTACTAGATTACTTAATCGTCTACTAATGGTATATTTCTCATCTTTACAATATGCTACACCTCAACTAAATTTCGATTACTTAATTAGTTCATACGTTAAACATATTTCATATATTCTTGCAGAAGTCGACGACGGTACACAAGAAAACAAAGAATCGTTTGGTGATATAATAAAAGACACAAGATCATTGACGAGTGAATTGAAACGGATACATATGTCTAAAGAGAAAATTTCCCATTTTTAATGTCTTTTCTTTATTTCTAAATAAGTTTTCAAACATATATGTTGAATGAGTGTGGTCCTTCCATGCATGCAAATCAGTCGTATGTTTGTAAGTTCAAGTCCCGTTTTCTTCAAATTTTTCAGTTTCAAAGTTTGGTTAAATAAAAAAGTATAAGTTTCTTTTCGTTTCTCCTACTCCACTTTTCCAAAATATCAATTGGCTGCGAAGCCTGTAATGAAATTCTCAAATGAACCATGCATAACAGAAAAGTTCCGATTTAAATAATTAGTATATGCAGTTCCCTTTTAAGAATATAGAGATCTACATACATTGTATGATTGTACTAATATTGATTTATATATATATTTTTCATCTCAGGTTTATTTACTAACTCATAATGTAAACATTCTAGCATTAATTGCATTTTATTTTCATCAAATAAAAGTTTTCATCGGAGGAACTGATCAAAAAGTATTCAGTTAAAACTCAGAAGATATAGTGGAACTGGTCAACATATGTCGTACACTTGTACTTCTGAGCAAAATGTGTTGTATAAGTACAACCTCTTAAAGTCTTATATAATGCCTTGAGTTGAAAGGCTCTAATAGAATCGCCATTGACTTATGCCGTACCGTGTATACATTTCACGATGTAAATAATGATTTAATGTATATACAATTAACAGTTTTGTGTGATTTACAGTCTTATATTGTTGTGGCCTTTTCCGTATATTATATGGTTCATTCGGATTTCGGTCATCTTTTTGTTTCATCTTTTCACTCTTTCTATACATTATAACATTAGTCAAGTCAATTTTTTTTTTCCTGGATCCTTATTGTCGTTGTTCTTGACACTTATCGCATTTCGTCAAAGAAAATAACTCTCTCTGACCCCTTCACGTAAACTCACATCTATCTATCCTTCTACGCCGACCCGAAAGAACTGTATGTAGAGAAGAATTTTCAACAACACCAAACAAGGTTGGTTTGAAGGATCTTTAACCGTTGCTTAGAAGTTAGAATCTCTGGAGCCACAAATACGGGTTCACTGGAAGATTTAAAGGATGGCGTAGGTTTATTATAGCTCTAGTTTCCATAAAGACTTGGGGAGAACTTATCCGTTTAAACTCGAGAAAATGATGGGATTTATAGTTTTTGTTTCTTGAAAAAGGGGTTTCGGTTTGGTACTCTTGGTATGCACTTGTAGATTTGTTCGCAATTGCATTATCGATTTATAAGTATTATATAGGGAATAAGCAGTGGTTTTTTTTTTTGGCAAATAAGTTGTGGTTTATGTTATCAATACAATAATGGATCACTTTGTTTCTCTCATGTGATGACACCTCAGCATCTGTACTGAAGCAGGGCTTGACACCTCAGTAAAAATCACTAGCCAATCAAAATATAACAATTAATATGAGTCAGCATTTTTTTCCTAGGTGTACAATTTGTTTTTTTTTTTTTTTTTTTTTCCTTTCGATGCTTTAGTATCTCACGGAGACTCCAATCTCAATCTCTCTCCGTCGCTCTTCCTTCCCGTCACTGAAAAATGTCGACGCAAACTCAAGGCTAATTTGAAGAAACCAAGAAACTCATCGTGCATGTAAAAATAGAGCCCTCTTCATTTCTTTTTCTTATTGATTTTACGAGTTTCTCTGAGTCGCGCTTCGGTGTTTGCAGACCGCTGGATCAATTTCAGTTCCAAATATGTAATTTACTTCCAATGGATCAGCGTAATCGTCTCGGATCTATGTCTTCTCTACGGTGTTTACAGATTTACTCCAAAATTGGAACCGACAAAGGGATCTATTACTTACCAGGGTTGTATCAACTTTCTCCACGCTCTTATTTGAGCTTAGTGGTGTACCTTCAATCTCCCTTTAGTGAACACGCCGTGTAATCCTCCGCCGCCACTCCATTGTAAGAAGAAATCTTCTTTCTCCCTCGGATTATATCTAAAAATCGATCACCATAGAAATTGACATCTTTTAGTTGTGTACAATTGTGTTTTGGTGAATTCGTGGTAATAAGACTTAGATATCGGAGGCTGAAATAGCAAGACGGCATGATTCCACCGGCGAATCCATGGCGGCGGAGATGCATCGGAGAAGGAGGCTAAAATAGCAAGACGGCCTGATTCCACCGGCGAAGGTATTTTGTTGTTTTTTTTTTTTATCTTAAGCCTTTTCCATACTAGGATCGATATGGGTCTTAGGCAAATATGAAAGAATTTTCCTGAAAATTTCTATAAACCTCCGGCTAATTTCCATTCCGATAGAAAATAAATTACTATATCACTGAAACTCATGAGCTTTCAAAGCGTGTGCAAGGTGATTCGATAAATAGAGCTTGGGAAGATTATGTTAAGCACAAACCTTGAGAACAATGTATACTCCACTTTTTATTTATGTACCCAAAAGTCTTCTACCACAATTTGAAATTCCTGATAAGATTTGGTTCGAGAAAGGTTGGAGTGAGTTTGGAGAGGCTCATTCTTTAAGTGAAGGGTCATTTTTTGTTTTCTCATTACAAAGGGAAGTCAAGTTTTCGTGTTGTGATCTTTGATATGTCTGCTTTGATTGTAGTGAGAACTTGGACCTTCTAAGACCTTTGTGTAATATATAATGTGTAGTGGAAATCCTTGTCATGTCTGTATATGGCAAGAACTTTAGCTTAATTGTAGTAAGAACTTGGCTAACTTTTGGGATTCGTATGTGTAATATTAATGTGTATATATTGCTTGTCATGTCTCTCAATTTAACCAATAATCGAATTTGGTATAGAGATTTATAGGAATAGGAAGTTTGACTATTTCACTAATTCCTTTTTCCTCTTTAAACAAGAATGCTTTATTCGATCAACAAGGTTTTGATGGCATTTATCTGTTGTTTAGCTGTTCCGAGCCTATTTGATTGTCGGAATCTGTTTGACTAGAGATGGAGTTGGATCCAAAGAAGTTTGCTGAACTATTCGACAAAATTGAAGCTGAAGCTGATGAGTTTCTACTAGCTCGAAATCAGGTACTCGGGATTCTTTTTGGTAGTATCTACTTGGAAATATTCACTACTTCTAAATTTTATATTGAGTTATGAAACGTACAATAGCTTCCTTTGGAATTCACAAGCCTTTTCCATCTATTGTTGTCCTGCAACTTCTTTTTCTCTTGCGAGAAATCAGATTTTATATAATTTATTGATAGGTCAATAAGGTTTTTAACCAAATGGAGCTTATAATATGTGTGATAGATGGTGGAAAATGACAAGGAGAGTAATGCGAACCGAGAGGCTCTTACAGCACTTAGGAAGAGAGCTCGGACAACAAAGACTAGAATGTAAGAGCCTAATATTAGATCAATTTACTAATAACAACAAATTTAAGATTGCTAACGATTCAACGTAAGTTGTTTTTTTTAAAGGTATTAGGCTGAAAACACAATAAAAACTTCTACAGCTCTCATTCACTTCTACAGCCTCCAGGTAATATAAGTCATTCTCTTTGTTTACATCTTTCACTAAATCAATTTCTCACATGGGTTGATTTTTATCTCGGCAAATTGGTTATACCTTTGGGGTTTAATATTAAGTTAATAGATTTGGTTTCTAATTATTTAAATGAAAAACATCAAGTTAATTTAGCTCAAGGTTTAATTCGGTTTTTGTAGATTGAAGATAGGATTTTGCTGGATAAAGTCTCATAATTTTCTTTTATGATAATAGCAGAAGAGTAATTTGTGGAAAATTAACAAAAACTTATGAAATTTGATTTTAAACAACATATATTAAATTATGATATTAGAAAAAAAAAAGAAAAAAAAAATATATATAACAAAATAAAAATAAAAAATCAACCCCACGGCATACGCGGGTTCCAACCTAGGAAAATTATGGAAATAAAGAAAGAGAGAGTCAAGTCTTGGAAGGTGAAGTAAAACGTCAAGTTTTGGAAGAGAAACAAAATGATGAAGAAGAAACTAAAGATGATTACTTAGAAAAGAGTCACCAGAGGGATGAACAAGACAGACAATGGAACATATAGAAGAAGAAAAAGAATTTGAAGAAATTGAAGTACAAGAGCTGTTATTCCAAAACCAGTTCAAGAAATTGAAGTACCAGAGATGTTAGGGACATGTGATGAAGGAAAAGAAGTTAAATGATAAACTAAACAAAACAGAAAATATAATAACAAAAAAAAAAAATAAAAAATTCAACCCCGCGGCATCGCGCGGGTTTAAACCTAGTTAATCTTAACGCCGAACTAATTAATACAGTATATTTTTATTTCAGCAACCTTTTTCGAGAAAACCCCTAGCCTAGTAATATAACTGAAGCCAAACCAAAAAATGCGAAAACCACAATCGTCATCTACACCCGACACCCAAATGATAGTCCAAGTAAATATTTATCAATTTAATCGACGCATGGTGATGATTTGTTCGATCATCTATAGACTTAAACACGATGGTTCATGACACATGCATATGTAAATGGCCCCATTTTGACTTATGTGACATAAAATATCATTAGTTATGAGCAAATCTGCATCATCAAGCACTTTCCTTCAGTTTCAAGCTAATGATTTCATCATTGAATGCATAATGTATTAAGTATGCTTTACATCAAACATACAAATGATTAGTGTTAGAGTTGACTAATTAAGAAGGAGATCAGTTTCAATGGACAAGAAGTTGCTTGGTGACATCAAAAGAGAATGGTTCTCTCTATACCGATAATGGTCGAAACCACCAATTACTTTATTGATTGACACAGAGATATCAGAGATTCCTTTACTCCTACAAAAGTAGTACATAGTATAGTACAATCGTGATCAATCACTATTAACTAACAAGAGCAAATCTTGTTGTCAAGAGTTTAGGTGAAACACAATGAAACTGAGATGGTACAGGGATTCAAAGAGGAAATATGTTTTATGCAAATCTCTATGAACCCATTTTACTGGAATTTCAAACTCGCAACAAAACCAGGAAGATCACATATCCAAGGTTGAAGCTTAAGGCAATCAGAAAGCAAGACTAGAATCATAGCACATTCCATTTAACAGTTTTACCAGAGTCTGGATTACAAGAAGAAGAAAAGAACACAAAGCACAACGACAAACAACGAAACAGCAACAACAAGGAAGCACAAACAATCATATAGAAATCAGCAAATAATTGTAAACAGAGATAGATGTTCCTCCTATGAATAAAAAGAACACAAACAGACCTCCGTTTGTCATGGCATCATCGTAAGCTTAGCATCGAACACAAACCCTCGACACAATCCATCTGCATAGCCAGGCACACCATCAATCCATCTCCAACCTTCCCAACAATCCCACATTGCAAGCTTCCCCATCCTTTTGGCAGAGAAGTAAACCCTATCTCCACCTCCAAAAACTTTAAACTTACTCGATTCTTGAAAACCTCGGTACATATCTAAAGGCATTCTACCTGCTTCTTCCCACTCCAAGCTTTCTAAATCCAGCCTAAGTATCAGAATCGTCGAACAAGCCGGGTTCAACGAGAAGGTCGATTTCAAACCACCAATCATCAGTAGTTTGGAATCACCATTTCCGCGCAACAAACGTGGTCGTTTAATGATATCGAATATATCTCCCCATTCATGTTTCTCTAAGCAAACCCAATTGGTATGAGTGATTGTGAGATTTGTCAATTTACATGAGAAGAGCTTCCACTGACTTCTCCATGGAGATCCAACATCGCATAAAGCGAAAACCGAGCTCGACATTAACACAGGGCTTCTAGGTTTCGATGGTAAATTCGAAGAGAATTTGAGCCATTGGTTAGCAATTACCGTACCGGAGTAATACAACGCTGCTAGCTCAGTGAGCACCATGACTCGATTAACCGAATCAACAAGAACAGTGCCATGGCGTGACCACGCCGAGCCAAGCTGAGGCAAAACCTTAAACTGCCGAGTTAGCGGATTACAAGCGACGAGCGATTTGCTAGACTCGGCCAAATCAATCGAATCTCCCCAAAGGTATATCAATCCGCTAGAAGAAGCCACAGGCTGGGGCGATCTGAAAGGGAGGAAATCGAGATTGAATCTGAACCATTGATTCTGCTCTGGATCGTATACATGGATGTACGGTCGGATATTCGCCACGTGTCCGTTTCCACTGTGACGGTGACTGTGGTGGTGATGAGGAGGACGGAGAGCGAGTAGATTCAACGGCGGACGAGTGGAGATGATCTCTATGAAGCACTGAGAGGTCAAAAGCTGGTTAAAGAACTTACAAACGGATCTGCACACCATGATATCTCGGAGTGGAAGAGATGAGAAGATCTGGTGAAGAGAATCCGGCGGAAGACGGTTGATCGGAGACGATTCCATGGTTATCTCTTCCTCCTCCGTTTGTTTGCGACGGCGGAGAGATGGCCTAAACGAGATTTGTGGAAAATCTAAAGGGTAAAATTGGAAAAGTAAGAGAATAAGCCGTCCTCTGCGTTGTCATTGGTTGCGAATTTTGGTATCGGAATGAGAGTGGTGAAGAAAAGGGAATAATATATAGTTCCCATTTTGTCCTTGGTTGCTTAATGGGCTGAGTCACCTACTTGTCTGGTTATCATTTGAAAATTTCATAATAGACTATTTTAATTTTCTTTGTTTTACTTTTTTTCAACAAAATAATAAGAGTATAAATTTACTTTTTAAACCTTCATTCTATTATTGGTTTATCAATAATTCCACCAAGCTCTAGTTGTTGTACCTACAAAAAAAAAAAAACAAAAAATTAATAAAGAAATAAAGAAAATTATTAGAATTGAACACGGTTACATTGTTTATTACGAATAAAAATTGTCTGAAAAACCAAGTTGCTATGTCGGTTATCGGTTCGGACCAAAACAATTTTCGGCTACTTTTGTGTTATATAACAATAAAAAAAGTCAAATTATACCAATTGCATGCTGAAATCTATGCACATAAAATAGACAGGTAAAGAAATATAGGTACAGAACGATTTTCATCTTAAGATTTCAATATCGCATTTCCATTATTTATTTTTTTATTTTTTTTTTTTTTGTATGATCGGTGTGATCTTAAACCGAAACTCAGACTAATCACCGGGGCGAGACCTATGCCATGTTAAACTCACCCACTTAAGGGGAGGCCTCTCCTAACGGAAATCGAACCCAGGTGGCGAAAGACTCAGCCGAGACCCTTTACCAACTGGACCAATCCGTCGTTGGTCCATTATTTCTCTCCAATAAAAACAAAAACCAGATATCGTTCAACAATGGTAATATATAAAAACCATACAAGGGATTTTTAATTTAATATAATAGGATTTACAATTCCATATACTGCTAAAACACAAGAAAATTAGAGTTTGCAAAGATCCACATTGCTTAAAGTAAAATCGACATCAAAGCTCACGTGGGCTTGTAATCCATGGGAGGTAACGTGATTATATTGGGCCCAACTAGTTGAACTGGATTTCCACAAGGATTTCTAATGGCTGGGCCGTTCCAAGCCGTGAGTGAGACATGTCATAAGGGTTACAATTCTCATCTCGTCTAATCATAAAATCTGCCAAAACACAAATGTTAAACAAACGCATTCAGTTATGAAAGGTAGATTATTAAATGATCCTTCGTTACGGAGATGCCAAACTATTATGTTCAAGTTTCAAAGAGTTGAGACACTTGCTGCAGACAAGGGAACAAAGTTAGTCAAATACTCAAATAGCTCGTGTACTACAAACTGTTTGTGTGGCCTATAATAAATATTTGCAACAAAAACATCACAAGAAGCATGAAAATGACGTCAAGTCTAGTATGAAACTGCTTGAACATAAAATAGTCAAACTATTAGTTAAAGAGAAAATTGCTATTGTGATTCACATTTTTTTATTTCTCAACTACCACCACTCCACCAAAGTCCACCACGAGTCCACGACCCTGCACGTGTGACATAACTTAAGATATACTTACTACTGACAATTGTCAATTAAGAAGTAGTGACAATTGTCGATTAGAAGCAAGAAAAAAATTTAAACCCGTTTTTATGACTACATTTAAAGTCTATTCTTCAAAAGATTTGAAAAGCCAGTAAAAAAAAAATCAGATAAATTTAATGTGTTGCTGTCAAAACTCTTTTTATAACAAATATAAAATGTTATTGACAAAAACCGTACAAAAATTATACTAGTACTAGTTAAAAAGTAGTCTCCATAATATTAATTAATTACTACTATTTGCAAAACATTAAGCATTTCCAAATGTTGCTGTTCGAGACTTCGAGGTGATAACATGGTGCTGAACCATAAATGAAGTTACAATAATTGTAGCCAACAAGGACATATTTTCATGTCCTCACTCCTCACTAAGAAGGTTCGTTCGAATAAATTAAAAAAAAATGAAGGAACAGCCAACTCGTGATAAAACAAAATTAAAACTACATAAATCTTTTGTAAATTAACAACGTCAAAATTATATTTTTTTATTAATTTATAATGTAAACTAATATCTCTTTTGTTTTAACATTTGTTGTTTAAGCTTTTATATATAGATTAAAAAGTTATTTAAATTTTTATTTACTTTAAAATAAAATATTATTTTTTATTACCTAAACATAATTCAGTCAATAAGAAAATAATCTATAAAATATAAATCGTCAAAACAAAAAAAAATTGTAATTGTATCATATCTCGAAACCAGAAATTTCACCATAATCCTCCTCACTTTCTTGTCTGTGGGTCTTTCCAAGTTTTCACATTTGATCTTGTCGATTGTACATATTTCATTATCCATTGCAACTATACATTCCTTCTCTTTTAGGGCTTCAAAAACTGTAGGTTTCCCAGATGAGATAACAAGTTTCATGAACTTGATTTACTTGATCATCACCCTTCTCCTTTCTCTTCATGATATATATCGCTTAATCTTTTTATATAATGCATCTGTCGTCATAAACTACTGGTTCTTTTGCCCAAAAAAAAAAAACTACTGGTTCCTGAAAAATTTCCACTTAATTGAAATGGTATAGGACTAACATTTTGTCTTTTATCTCTTGGGTCTGCTTTAGCTTCTAGACTTGCATCACTTTTCCTTTGCATTTCAGCATGTCTTCTGAGATATGTTGTTACTGCTAGGTGAGATCTCAGCTCAGTTTCCTCCTATATTTCTTTTTGTGTTCCCAATTCCAACTTTTTTTTTTAATCAAATACCACAAATCTTGATACTTTTAACT